>CM049881.1:4541203-4646601 GCA_027474115.1 Schizopygopsis malacanthus
AATTGAGCTCATATTGATAGTAATGTATTATTTGAACAGCAGGATGACGAAATAAATAATAACAGATTAGAAGCTTACTTCTACATAGGACCCAGTCACATAACCACACGAATTTTATTTTAAAATAAATGAATAAAGTAAAATTAATAAATAAATAAAACAAATTAAACGGAATTACTTCGTAATGAATACTGTCTTCAACCTCGACAAATTAATAGATAGTATTTTAATTTAGGATCATAACTGCATTAACATTGCGTTTGACTAGCATATGACCTCACTGTTTGAACGTTAGTAAATCATTTTCCAAATGTATTTGTTTGTTTGCGTCGTCAGTCAATAAGGCGATTGTAGACTGCAACAGCAAAACTGATCTCAAATCAGCAAAGCGTCTGTTTCCAGCCGGCCAATGGAGGGCTCGTGTAAGCATCACGTGACTAAACACGGAAGTGTTAGAAGCATGCACAGTCGGGAGACTGACCTAGACCAGTAAATAGATTCATAAACGTAATAGATTTTGTAAAATAAGATAGATGAATTGCTAGTAAGTACACCAAACAAGAGCAATGCCTCTAGTTCCGGCGAACCAGCCGCAGCTGATCCGCTCGAGTCAGAAGGATGAATACTATCATAACAACCTGACAAACAACGCCAATGAGCTCTTCCACACATTTGCTGGTAAACAGTTCACAAACACATTAAATACAGCAATTTTAGTTATTTAATGCATATTTTACATTGCAGATTCTTTCCAATTTATTCACACCTATAACTACTCATACCAATCAACATGTCTTCTACCAAAACAGTCATCATTTAGTATTTAGAACTTTTAAAATTATATATTTATTTTGTAAGTGTGCCTTTCCATCTTTTCAAACTAAAAAAGGTGTTGACTGACTGAACCATTTGCACATAGAAAGAGAAACATACATTTGGGAGATTATACTGATATGATATACACTTAGGTCCATGCATATTTGAACTCTATATTTGGAAATTATCATAATTTTGGCTCTGTATTGCACCATAATATAATTAAAATGAAGCAATCTAGATTATATATTTTTTTTATCCACACAGTATACATACTACATAATGCAAGAGTAATGTACTATTCTGGATTTTTATTGAGGTTCCAGACGTTGGCTTCAGTGGAGAAAGGAAATTGAATTACTGTCTGATCTGACGTACTATGTCTTAACAACTTTATCTGGTGAGTTATTCTCTTGCATTGCAGCACTGCTGATGTGTTCCTCATATGAGGGTTTGTTGAATTTGAGAGTCCTGTTTTGTGGTCCGTTTCTTTAGGCTATCAGACGCTGGGCGAGGAGTATGTCAGCATCATCCAGGTGGACCCCAGCAAGAGAAGAATCCCCTCACGGATGCGCAGAACCACGCTCATCTTCATCCACACGTTTGTGCCTTATCTTTTGGACAAGGTCTTGATCTGCATTGAGAATGAGCTGGAAGCAGAAGCGCCTCAGACGAGCAGAACGTGGAGGCCGTGGTCAAATGTGCGGCTGTGGATTCAGAGAGCTGTAGGGATGCTGACGGAGTCTCAGAAGAAGTCTCTGATTCCGCTCGTATTTGGCCTGCAGCAGGGGATTACTCTGCTGTACAGACTACATGTGGCTGTCTTTTACATCACCGGAGCCTTTTACCACATTGGCAAAAGAGCTGCAGGTGTTAGTTATGTAAGTATTTGCTCTTTAATTATTATAAAATCAGTATTGTTGAATAAAATCCTTAATATTGTATTAATAATGCACAGTAGTACAGTAGGGGTTTATGCATCCTTGCTGAATAACCATATACATTTTTATCTGGGAGAAAAAACACTGACCCCAAATGTTTTAACAATAGTGTACATGGCATTACTGAAATGATCTGTGTGAATGTGTTTTCTCTAGCTGAGAGTGGGAAATGTGTCTGGCGATGACCCGTGGATCAGTAACAGTTACCGTCTGCTGGGGGCTTTGTCCCTGCTGCAGCTGGGCATTACTCTCACACGGCAGTTTAACAACCTCAGGCAGAAGCAGAGAGCTCGACACGAGTGGAAACAGCACAGAAACCTGCACACCAGGTACTGCTCTATACAGGCATGGCCTACATTTGACAAAGCTTTTTCATAAACACACTTTTTTAATAGAAAACGATACCTGTAGTGCCCCAAGGCTTGTTCCTTCCGCTGCAATTTCTTCTGCGGGTCCAATAATTGAACTTTTTTATAATTGAACTGTATTTATTTTTCAGCTGTATTAGTTCATTAAAAAAAATTGTAACACTTTAGAATAGGGAACACTTATTAACTATCAACTATGACTTTTCCCTCAATAAACTCATAATTTACTGCTTATTAATAGTTAGTAAGGTAGTTGTTAAGTAGGGATGCACCGATACCGATACTGGTATCGGTATCGGGCCCGATACTGAGCTCATGTACTCGTACTTGTAAAAACACTCCGATACCAAAGACCGATACCCCGTGACGTCATCGACAGAACTTTCAGTGCACAGAGACTCCGGCAGCAGCGACAGAATGTCAGGCTCAGCAGTGTGGAAATATTTCAACATTAATGATGACAACCAAATTTGACATGGCAGACTGCAAACTTTGCTCCGCAAAAATATCAAGAGGAGGTACAAAAAGCAGTACTTATAATACGAGTAATATTATAAAACATCTGAAACTGAAACACAAAAGTGAGCACGGAGAATTTGCCGCTAGCAGTAACGTTAGCACTCAGCAACCAACCCTGCAGCAAACCTTTGCAAGACGAGAGAAAATTACAAGAGATAACCCGAGAGCCAAACAAATAACAGAGGTGCTTACCCAATTCATTGTTCTTGACGATCAACCGCTTTCAGTCGTTGATAACGTGGGATTTCGTCGCTTTGTTAATGTTTTGGAGCCGAAGTACGAGATTCGCCGTCGCCGCCATGTCACAGATATTGTTTTGCCACAAATACACGATGCAGTGAAAAAGCATGTCGTGTGCATGTTGCATGACATAAAAGCAATTAGCTTTACCACTGACATTTGGAGTTGTAGTGTAAATCCATTGTCTCTCATCAGCTTAACGGCGCAATGGATAGATGGCGATTTCACTCTACAGCAAATCATGCTTCATGCAAAGCAATTTCGAGGCTCACATTCGGGTCTAGCGATAGCGAGCGTATTTGAGGACATGCTTGCGACTTGGGCAATTCCCAAAAGTTATATTCTTATTGTGTTGCTCACAATGGTTAGACAGTTCACTGTTATATTTCACTGTGCACTTTTGATTGTTACACAACAGTGAACATTGCTACACAGTGTTATGTTATAAACATTTGTTCAGCGAAATTAGTTTGTAGATTTTTGACAACTTTGTGACAGGTTGATAAATGTTTTTTTTTCCATATATTATTATTATTATTATTATTAATAATATAATTTTATTATGACCTTGGTTTGGTTATGGAAGTTATTAGATACTGTGAAAATTGTTTGTACTTTCACAACCTTGTGACAAGCAGAATATATATTTTTTTGAGTAACAGTTGTTTATAATTACAGAGAAGCTGTCCTAAAATTATTAGTCTCACTGTGTCATTACCTGGATAACTGCCACATCCCAAAAACAGGTATCGGTATCGGTATCGGCGAGTACCAGGAAAGAAATATCGTACTCGTACTCGGTCTTTAAAAAATGGTATCGGTGCATCCCTATTGTTAAGTTTAGGTATTGGGGAGGATTAGGAATGTAGAATAAGGTCATGCAGAATAAGTCATTAATATGTGCTTAATTGCTACTAATAAATGGTTAATATTCTATTAATATGCATGCTAATTAGCAACTATTTAAGAGACCCTAAAATAAAGTTTTACCCCAAAAAAAAAATATATATATATATTGATGGATGGATAGATAGTGCCTCCACTAACTTGGTGAATATGATCCTTTATTCAAAAAATTATAACATTTCATTGAAGTACAACAACTGAAAGTAGGGATAAAATCTCATGATCAAATTGTTTTTCTCCAATGCATGTTGGCCACAGTTATTGGCACCCCTTGAAATTATTATGAGTAAAATATATCTGAAGTATATTCATATTAAAAATTTTTAGCACACCAGGGTGACTAGGAGCATGACATTGTCCTGCATGACTTTATGTTCCACACTATTATAAATATGAGGAACACAGAAGCCAGATTTCCTTAATCATCCATCACAAGGAGTAAAACCAAAGCATATACAGTGCTCAGCGTAAATGAGTACACCCCCTTTGAAAATGTACATTTTAAACAATATCTCAATGAACACAAAAACATTTTCCAAAATGTTGACAAGACTACGTTTTATATAACATCTGTTTAACTTATAACATGAAAGTAAGGTTAATAATATAACTTAGAGAACAAAATTATAAGATTTACTCAAATTAGGGTGATGCAAAAATGAGTACACCCCACTGAAAGTCTCTGGAGCAAAGATACATTTTAGACTACAAATGTCTAATTTAACAAGAATTCAACCACAGGTGAGTCTAATTATTCATTACACAGGTGACAGTTGACTATGAAAGAGTATTACTTAAAGAAAACCCCTTCCCATTTCATGCTGTCAGCAATGGCACCACATGGAAGAGAAATGTCTCAAGACCTGAAAAGAAAATAATTTCTTTACACAAGAAAGGTGAAGGCTACAAGAAGATCAGCAAAGCTTTACTTATCAGTCAGAATACTGTAGCATAAAGTGGTACAAACATTTAAAAAAGATGGAACTGCAACCATCTCACAGAGACGTCCAGGTCGTCCACGGAAGTTAACACCTCGTCAGGAGCGTCTTCTGATGAGAAGGGTTGAAGAAAATCGACATGCAAGTTCACTGCAGTTATCTAAAGAAGTAGAAAGCCAAACTGGGGTGACTATTTCCCGTGACACAATACGGCGTACACTGCAGAGGAATGGCATGCATGGGTGCCGTCCACGAAAGAAGCCTCTCCTAAAGCCCAGGCACAAAAAAGCCCGCCTAGAGTTTGCCAGGGCCCATGCTGACAAAGATGAAGACTACTGGGACTCTATACTCTGGAGTGATGAGACCAAGATAAATGTTTTTGGAACTGATGGATTCAAAACTGTATGGCGTCGCGAAGGTGAGGAATACAAAGAAAAATGCATGGTGCCTACAGTGAAACATGGTGGTGGCAGTGTCCTTATGTGGGGCTGCATGAGTGCTGCTGGTGTCGGGGAGCTGCATTTCATTGATGGCATCATGAATTCACAAATGTACTGCTCTATACTGAAAGAGAAGATGCTACCATCACTCATGCCCTTGGTCCTCGTGCACTTTTCCAACATGACAATGATCCTAAACACACATCTAAGGCCACTGTTGGATTTCTGAAGAAGAACAGGGTGAAAGTGATTCAGTGGCCAAGTATGTCTCCTGATCTGAACCCAATCGAACACCTATGGAGAATATTCTGAAGAGACAAGTTGAGCATCACTCTCCATCCAGCATCCAATCTCTAAAAGAGGTCATTCTTCAAGAATGGACAAAGATAGATTTGGCAAAATGTCGCCAACTTGTTCATTCCATGCCTAGAAGACTTGGTGCTGTCATTAAAAATCATGGAGGCCATACAAAGTACTAGATATAGTAGTTTTTGTTGTGGGGTGTACTCATTTTTGCATCACCCTAATTTGAGTAAAACTGAAAAATGTGTAATCTAAGTTATATTATTAACCTTACTTTCATGTTATAAGTTAAAACAGATGTTATATTAAACTAAGTCTTGTCAACATTTTGGAAATGGTTTTTGTGTTCATTGAGGTATTGTTTAAAATTTTACTTTTCAAAGGGGGTGTACTCATTTACGCTGAACACTGTAGTTCTGATGTGCAGAACAAGATTGTTGAGCTTCACACAATGTAAAGAAGTGGCTATAAGAAAAAGCATTGACAATTCCCATTTCTCCATCAGGGAAATAATTAATAAGTTCCAATCAACTAAAGATGTTGAAAAGTCTTTCAGGAACATGACGTGTCTGTATCGTCCTAATGCACGCTGAGGAGGAGAGTTTGAGTGGCCAAAGACACTACAAGGACCACAGCTGAACTACAGAGATTAGTTGAGTCTTGGGGTCAGGAAGCCTACAAAAAAAACAGGCATCACCACATGTTGTTTGGGAGGGTTTCAAGAAAAATTCTCCTCACTCATCCAAAAACAAACTCCAGCATATTCAGTTATCAGACACGACTGGAACTTCAAATGGGACTGGCTTCTATGGTCAGATGAAACTGAAAAAAAGAGCTTTTTGGCTGCAAACCCACCAGATGAATTTAGTACAAACAGGGATAACAGGCAACCAATGCTCACGGTTAAATACACTGCTGGATCTATAATGTTGTGGGCCTGTTTTTCTACCGGAGGTAGACAATGTGTCACTGAGCACAAAATGAAGCTTCTGCCATGGCCGTCCCAGTCAACATGAGTGTGGTGAACTGAAGAGAAGAAGCTGTTAATCTGAAGGATCTGGAGAGATTCTGGATGAAGGAACAGTGTCTGATCTCTTATCAGGTGTTCTCCAAACATTTCAGGGATCATAGGAGAAAACTCTGAGCTGTTATCTTGGGAAAAGGATGTTGCAGTAATTGGGTGCCAATAATTGTGGCTACTATGAACTAGAAAAAGCATTTATTTCACAATGAGATTCCCCCCCCTTCACTTTCAATTGTTTAACTTCAATGATATTTAAGAATATTTATTTATCTGAGTGTCTATTTACACTAAGTGCAGAGAGGCTATTTACACTAACCAGCGTGTGATTGAACTGGACCACATTACAAAGCATGGCTGCTAATCGATGGCTGTAATGGCGTAGATGATAAAGCGCGTATAACGTATTCTTTGACAGCGATCGACCCAGATTAGAATCCGCATTTTGCTGAACTCTTTCTTCTCCCTTTTCTCATCTCTTATCACATCGAAAAGGCATCTATTTTCAATAAAAAGGAAGGAAATAATCGAAAAGTTGAAAATAAAGTATCGGGTAAGGTTAGGGTAGGTGTAGGGAGGACTTTAGTAGTAGTAGTAGCCCTTTAGTAGTAGTAGCCCTTTATTGTCACTAGTCACAAGTACCAGCGAAATTAGCCATCAACCTGTCCATACATACACAACATACATATGACAACTGGGTAGACAGAACAGGAAGACAGGGAATGGAAGAAAAATACAGCATTACATGAGGAGAGAGAGGAGAAAAAAAAAATAACCCCCAGACTATGCTCCATTGGGGAGTACAGTGTGAGAACAGAAAAAAAACACCTCAGCACAAAAGCACATATACCATAAACACATAACTTTGCAACAGGGGGAACATATCCAGCTCTGGCAAGCAGCCATCGGGTCCGGTGCCATTTATTTCGGCGCCGGTTGCAGACCCGCTTTGACAGCCTGGCGGTACGAAGCGGCCGGAGGCAGTTGGTCGGGGGAGGGAGTTATGTCTGTAATCGGGGGGGGCAAGGGGAGTCCCACTGCAGCGCTCTTCCCAGGGTATATCCAGACGGCCTTGGCCGAGCCCGGTGCCGGTGCGGGGGAGCCAAAAAGATAAGATTGATTTGTTTTGTCTTTGGGGCGAACAGCTGCATACCTTCACAGCTGTTCTCTCTGTCCATTCTGGTCTCCGAAAGCATAATCATTTTCACTTGCAAAGCCGTGAGCTTCATCGTGATAGAATCCATATTCCGGTTAATAGTCTCAGTCTGAATGCTGACCGCTCTTCCCACAGCTTCAATCAAAACGGGCAGCCTTGTGAGACTTTGGACAGCTGTTCCCGTCTTCTGAATTTTTCGATAACCCAGGGCAAAGCCTAATCCAATCAGCAAAATACCTGTTATCATGGTACCGAATAGGTAGATATCTTCAATGTCCTCCACGGAAAGAGCCGCCAGACATACGATTCGCCACCTCTCCCACGCATCCCTCGTATAGCCGGCTGCGAACGTCCCGTCAGGACAAACAGGTTCCCCAGAACCCAGACTTCTCGTTGAGAAGATGGTGTCAATTGCACTGAGAGACCAGTTGATCAAATCCATAATCTTCTAGTTTGGAGAGCCGTGCAGAGAGAGTCTCTCAATAGATGAGACGAGACAAAAAGAGGCAAGCAGGGAAAATAAGGGAAGGGCGGAGAGTGAAAAAAATGCGACTGCCTCCGTTGAGAGCCAAACGAGATTTATTTTCCCAATAAGGTGAATCCATTGAGTAATTCTAATACAAATGATAATTAACGCTCAATACACTATTATTGCATACTTTTTAATGTACTACAATACTGAGGTGCAGATAATTGCCACTCTTTACTATAAGTAGCTGAGAACACTGCTATTTTTACAGTGCAATTAGAATCTATCACTATTTTTATTTATTTTATAAACAAAATAAAAGGATATCACAACTTTTTTATAACATGTAGGGTTAGGTTAATTCAATGTATTAAATGGTAATGTTTGAAGTTCACAATTTTGAGTCATTAAATTAAAAATTGTATAATTATTTATAGAAAAATGGTAGAAATATGTGACCCTCTCTGTAAAAACCAGGCTAAAGTCTAACAATCTAATTCTGAGATAACGAGCATCAAAGTTTGATTACAAGCATTAATTTCACTATGATTTAAATCTTTCACAGAGAGGGTCACATTTGTTAAGAAAGAAATGGAATCAAATATTGCATTTGGATGATTTGGCACATAATAATAATAATATTAAAATTGTTCCCTCTTCATCTCAGATGTCCTTGCTTGTCATTTACCCAGGTTTTTTATGATAATTTTTTATTTATTTTTTGTTTTAGTTTTGTGGTAACGTTATGAGGAGAGGTTTCATAATACTCTGAATTTATCTTCTATTATTCAGCATTCTCAGTTGTTTTCTTTTCAGTCATCAGGTCAGTCAGACGTCGTCTCGCCCTTCGCGCTGTATCTTGTGTTTGGAGGAGCGCAGGAACACCAGCAGCACCCCCTGTGGTCATCTCTTCTGTTGGGAGTGCATTACCGAGTGGTGCAATACCAAGGCAAGACTTGTATATAACCTAACGCAGTGGTGTGAAGTTCAGCATTACTGATGTCTGATCAGTCATTTTCTTTGTTGCTCTTATTGTAGAGCGAATGCCCGCTGTGTCGAGAGAAATTCCAGCCTCACAGATTGGTTTACCTGAGAAACTACAAGTAGACCGCGGGCTGATCAAGACTAAGAGAATTGAACTCCGTTTGTGTTAGTGTTTCCCGATCGCATGACATGGAAATGACAATACAATTTATTCCTGTTATTTAACTTCTTGATTATGCAGATTATTTAATGGTAATAGTAACATTCCTCAAATAAACCAAGATTGTAATATTTTCACATAAACTGGTGTTTGTATTGCTTCACACATCTCTATAATATTGTCTCTAGACTCCTTCAATGTAAGTCTATATCGTTTAGTTTTATCGTATTTTTAGGTAAAAATCTTGGTAAAACTTTAGAATAAGAAACACATATTCACTATTAATTAAGAGTTTTCCCTGCATAAACTCCTAATTTGCTGCTTATCAATAGTTAATAGGGTAGTTATTAAGTTTAGGTATAGGGTAGGGTAAGGGATCTAATATGGCCATGCAGAATAAGGCATTAATACGTGCTTTATAATACTACTAAACAGCCAATATGCTAGTAATATGCATGCTAATAAGCAACTTCTTAATAGTGAGAATTGGTCCTTAATAATAAAGTGTTACCTAAATCTTAAGAACATATTATTTATCAACAAACTGCAGTAATGTACATACAACTTTACTCTGTTGATGTGACAACATCGTTCTGGAACAAAAAATAGACAAGAACTCCATAAACTGAAAGTTATGAGTTATGAAAATGACACGATTTAGCACCCTTATACAGTGTGTGCCGTTTTAAAGACTGTAAGCTTTGTTTTAGTCTGCATTAAATTCAATAGGGTGTCTAATCGGATTAAGATGGTCTTTGAATTGTGCTGGAGTTCTTTGTATGAACAAACACTACTCATGTTTTTTTTCCTTTTAGTTTTAAAAGGTTATCTGACAGCTTAGTTAATTCACCGGCTCCTCCCAGCGGGTTGGTTGTACAGTAATCTGGTTATAATCTTCTTAACTCACACAACGTGCGCTCTGCAGTTTGAAGGTTTCCTCCACATTTTGTACAGATCATTAACTGAAGATGACAAAATTAATGCATTAGCAAATATAACATAATGCTCCTGAGGGTGAGGGATTTTTGTAAACACTACAGTTAAGCTGTAGCCTAACAATCATCATAATTGTCATTGCATTATCCAAATGTAGGAATACAAATGATTTATCACTTGACATTTAAATGATTAGATCTTTAATTGAATTGTTTGCGGTGGATAATTGGGCATTTGCATGCATGCATGATTATGCCTGAATATATTTTTAAGCTGATGGAACGAGACCTTGTTTTTTTAAATGATACCTAAGCAGGTTTGTATTGAGCCGGCAAAATACGACTAACAAGCAACATGCTGTTGCCTGAGGAAAACACAGATGAGCCTCCATATGCTGCAATAGACGGTACAACCTCGTACAAGAGCAGACTTCCCTGCATGCTCACTTATGTTTCTGTTCCCTTCATTCAGCAAACACGAAAGAGAAACACTGCATTTTTGATCTTCCCCACCACCATACCATGTGGAACAAGAGCATTTGTTCAGTTTTAGACACTGCATGTGGCAAAAAAAATGCCACGAGAGATACGAGACAAATTTATGCTACAGCCTTCAGATCTTGTAATGCGGCAGTCGCGGCAAGTGTGTGCAATGGAAAACCCCAGAGAGGGATTTTACAGAGGATTCCTCATTATCCTGTTTGAAAGAGAGACAGCCAGCCGACCTGCTTTAATTCTGCAGACATTGCTTATAAACTCCATAAGGAAGCACTCGCTCTTCAAAGGCTAGATGAAAGGCTTTCGTCCTCTACCTTTCATGAGCTTCTCGAGTCCTCGTGGAAGTCTGCAAACTTGCATTGCTTGATGCTACACTTCAACACAAGTGAACATGCAGTCTCTTTTGTTGAACATCAAACGCCCAACGTATCTGTATCCACCTCAGCGGATTCCTCTCTCGCTGTATCTGATGTTTCTGAAGGCGAAAGGCACAGTAGCTGCATTCCAAGAGGTATCAAAAGACAAACAACAATACAAACCATCACAGAAATTCTAATGGTTTCCACTACAAATACCATCACAAACATTTTGGGATGTATTCTATTAGGATTTAGTGGTTTTCACATGCCAAAAATTGAAGGCGACCAATTACCAGTAGAGACCAGCAGGCACAATTACAGCTTGCATTAAAACCAATACAATTCCCATTATAACTATTAAAACCATTACAAATTCTGTGATGGTTTCTATTGTTTTTTCCAGCTGAGTAAAAATTGCTGTTGCCAGCAATCTGCCTCAGAACATAAACTTTTTTAGAAACATGCTGCATTTATTTGTTCCCCACAAATCTTTTTTTGGGGGGGATTTGAAGGTTATCCCAACTCCAAATTTTCCTTTGATAATATTTTAGTTTTTTTTATTAACAAGTTGTGCAAGAATATAACAGCTCTTTGGTTTTATTTTACATTTGCATGTCTTACTATCAGCCATGATTCCACTCTATTAATTAAAAAGCGGTTTATATGAATATTCACTAATTGTTTACGAGAAGCACACATGTAAGAGGCTGACAATTAGTTGAACATATACTTGTTTAATTAGTGACATTTGAATTTGGCAACATAATATCGCGATCTACAATATTTCTTTGAATAAATCTCTGACAGAGACTATCAGCCAATCACTGTGTGCATTGTGTTGGTAAGCATGCTGACATCATCCATAGCAACAAGGTCAGCCCCGCCCCCTTACTCTTAGCTTAATAATTATCTCTACGTCTGAATAAAAGTTTGTCTCAAGAGCTTTGTGAATTGGTTTTAAGAGAAAACTCTTAGCTAAAATCTTTTTCACTGCCATACAAAGAATCCATTAAGCCCCTGTATAGTTCTTTAAAGGCTCTCTAAGTCTCTCTTAGTTGTGAAAAAAATACATTAAAATACAGTGTATTTCCTGAAGATCACATGGTTCTCAACCTTTTTGCCCCCAAGGCCCCCCATAAGGAAATATTCCAGGGCCCCCAAACAAGACTTTTTGACCCCGGAAAGCATAAAAGTGACTCAAAACAGCCTTTGAAGTAAATTTCCATTCGTAGCAAACATGAGAGAAACAGCGGAGTAACAGATCTACAGTCTAAGGAGAAGAATGGGGTTCATCTTATGGTTCTATAGCACTATATGACAAAGGTTCTGTACAGTACTTAAAGTGGTTCCTCTGTGATTACGAGCCAAACCACTTTCAGTGCTATTTACTGTAGCACCATGTTTGTTTAGAATGTACTGTACCTCTATTTTGGATTCTAATGTGATTTTTCCAGTTCAACTGGATATTTTGTCATCTTTATTAGAAGTCTAGTTACTGGTATTGTACTGAAATAATGTCTTAGTGGAGAACTGCAATTTTTTGCTGAATTAACACTTGGCAGTAGGGCAGATGTTGAAGACGACAAAAACTTATATTCACACAAACTATGACAACATGGTTTCTTCCACAATACTCTTATGATCTCAAAATGCTTTTACCATAGCACATATTTTATACATTTTGATTATGTTTCTGTATATATGATAGTGTAACATAATAATGTTGCATACATGTTGCCACAGGCACGTTTTTCCAATGAGCCTAAGTTGTGCATTTCCTATCACAAAAATTATTTTTAAGAGGATTGCATTATGCCAGATGAATTTTGCCGCACAAATGGTGCGATCCCACCCTTAAAAGATTCTTAATCGATTCCATTATGATTGGTTTTCATAAGGAAACCTGTTCACACTCCAGATTTCTTTTGACTAGGGTGTTTTGAAGGGATAATATAATTATATTTCATTTTAGGAAGCTTTATTGAACACATTTTTAACACATTTCTCTTTGTTTAAAAATCTGGTGATGATGACTTTGATGAAAAGAAAATAGAAGAAAGGTAAAGAAAATATAAGATCTGTGTAAAGTGCCAGTGCTTGTGAAAGCGTAATAAACCCTTCTGACAGAGCTGGTGTCACAATAATGATCTAACTTGTTGTGACATGTACCTGTAATCCTGAGCTCAGCCTAACAGGTGTATAATTAAAAGCCTTTTAGAACCCGTGTATTGTTTGCATTGAGATTGAGAGGCTCATCTAGAGATTGGGCCCTGATATACACTATATATTGAAACCCCTTCTAATGAAAGGTTTGACTACTTTAGTAATTTCCATGAGTACAAATCTTAATGTTTAAGCATATAATGATATTCTAGGGAATTGTGTGCTTCTAATTTTATAGCAAGTTTGGACAGGACCCTTTACTATTCTAACATGACAGTGTCTCTGTGTATAAGACAAGGATCAAAGAGAAATGATGATTCAGTCAGTGTGGAAGAACTTGACTGGTCTGCAGAAAGACAAGTCCTAATCCCAGCTGAACACTTCTGGTGTGACTTTAAATGCAGACCTTGAGCCAAAAATTCATCACCTTGTAACCAACTGATCACCTCCATGCCACGCCGAATTGAGGCAGTAATTAAAACAAAAGGAGCCTCCACCAAGTATTGAGTACATATACAGTAAATGAACATATTTTCCAGAAGACCAACAATTCACTAAACATGTTTTTTTTATTGGTCTTATGAAGTATTATAATTTGTTGAAAGTGAATTGGTGGGTTTTTGTTAAATGTGAGCCAAAATCATCACAATTAAAAGAACCAAAGACTTAAACTACTTCAGTCTGTGTGCACTGAATTTATTTAATACATGAGTTTCACAATTTGAGTTGAATTACTGAAATAAATGAACTTTTCCACGACATTCTAATTTATTGAGATGCACTTTTATATATCCTTAAGGTACTATGCACCTTTTAGGGAATGTAGAAAGATGTCCCTTTAAGTGTACCGCACCAGTGTCAAGATGTTGCACCTGTAAAGCTGCCATTTTTTTCTTCTAGTTAATGGTTTCTATGATCTACTTCTCAGATAGCAAGCAACCAATGTTAAAACTTGTTGATTTGTCAATGTTTATTGCATTGAATCAATATTGCTTTCGCACCCACAGTTATGACAAATGACAAATCATCTATTTTTAGCATTGATTCAGTGGTTTTCACCTGCTCTCTTGCTATCTGGGTTAGTTTTATGAGGTTTTCGGGAAACAGCTGTGGTGAGTTTGAATTTTATTGTTAGAGGTTGTGTTGATTTGACTTGGGCTATCAGGCAAACCCCCAGAAAACACTACCAATCACGTATTAGAGCCTTAGAAACTGTCCAGAACACCCTAGAAACTGCATAACAAGGCTATAGCAACCCCCCTCCCAGAACACCCTAAGATTGCGAAGTTGATTTTTGTACAGAAAAGTGGTTCAAAAATCTTGTTTTTAGCTCCATTATAAACCTGCTACCTCATTATTTGATTCCTGTACACTTCTCTGCACAGACACACCCTGCACTCCTGGCACTGCTACGTTCAGAAGAAAAAACTAACACGATTGAGCGCCAGAGCCCAATGGATACTTTCCAGGCGAATGTTAGCAGGTAGGTGGAAGTTAAGCAAAAAAAAAAAAGCCTCTTTCAGACAGGAATGACTGACAGTGTTCAGTAAGGGCCCCTGACACTGACAGGACTGCGCCTGAGGCTCATTCACAGCAGATCTGCTGAGGTGACCGTGAGAGACTGAAAGTGATGGCTGCTGTTGACATCTGTGCAGTAATCTTCAGGAAGTGGAGAGATGTCTCAGACAGGACACGAGGAGGTCTGGAGAGACTGCGCCTCCTGCAGGAGATGGGTAGAATGCAGGCTGCGTTTGTTGTTTGCCGTCAAAGCGCTGGGGTGAGGAAGGAGTAAAGGAGAATCCGGGAGAATTCACAAAGAGCTCAACTCTCACAGTAAGTCAGCTTGTTTAGTCAGTCTGTCTGTCTATCTTAGGGTGGGGAAAGTTTATGGCTCATATGGTGAAGGTGTGCAGATGGAAAACAGGTATTTCAGCTGAAGGACGATCAACCAGACGTATGCTCCACAACACTCTTCAAAAGTGGACAGAGATTTTAGAGAAACATCAGTTGTCAAAGTATGATGACCTTCTCTTCCTCTATTTCTGTGTAACTATATTTCTCTCTGTGCCTCAGTTATTACCTTTCTCTTGGAGATCTCACAGATCAGCTCATGACAGAGCTCTTCAGAGGGCTGTTCTTCTGGAGTGGTACAGACACACTCAGGACACACTTCCTTCTCTGAAGGAGTTCTGCTCTTTACAGACAGACTGGCTCATCTTCATCCCTCCTCCTCTGCCTCATCCCCATCTGGTCCTCTGATGTCCACTGCTGTGCCTCAGGTACAAGACTCAGACCACTAAGGATCTAGACCAGAACTTTAGGTTTCATATCAGTTCACAAGTCTTAAAAAACCCACAATAGTGTGGTATTGTTCACACAATAAGGGATTGATTTGATTGTACAGTTGTCTGCTCTTAAGGTGAGTAATTATCAAGGAAGTAATTATATTTGGATGAAGTATGTTGACACAGAGAGCAGCACTGCACTGCCCTCTACTGACTGCAGAATCATAGCGCTGCCACATGACATGAATGTAGATCTCTGCTGTAATTTAGCAGGTACCTACATATAACTAAAATGATTTAAAATGTTACATTAATTTTAAAACAGAGTTTAAATTAAAGACCATCCAACTTTGTGTTCCAGACTTTTCACTATTGGTCAACCAATCAATTAGTTGCAATTTAGATAGGCAATTTGTTTGTATGATATTTCACTGATATTCATACACTTTGTAGTAGAAATCTATAATATAATGAAAACGTTTGAACAGAATGAAGATTTTGTATGTTTTTCTTGTTTTGCCTAAACATCGTGCTTTTTTAATTTAGTACTGCCCTTCAGAACCTACAGAAGATAGTTACATGTTTTCTAGAAGACAAATTCAGATCTTCAAATTCAAAAAATGTTCACGTTCTTAATTCATGTTTTTTCCTTCTGGAGCATCCAGTTTGAATCTTCTGTAATAGTGAGTCCCTCAGTTGTCCTCGGTTATCTATCCATCTATCCATCTATCCATCTATCTATCATCTCGGATTCCAGAAATGTTGGGACATTTTTAAATTTGAATTAAATGAAAACTAAAAGACTTCCAAATCACATGAGCCAATATTTTGTTCACAATAGAACATAGATAACATAATACATATTTAAACTGCGAAATTTTAAATTTGTATCCACTAAATGAGCTCATTTCAAATTTGATGCCTGCTACAGGTCTCAAAAAAGTTGGCACAGGGGCAACAAAGGGCTAAAAAAGCAAGACGTTTTGAAAAGATTCAGCTGGGAGAACATCTAGGTATATAAAGGTTTTAGAGCAACTTATGCTCCCCTCCAGATGACATATATATTTCAGCAGGATAATGCAAAACCACATACTGTAGCTATTACAACATGGCTTCATCGCATGGCTTCATAGTAGAAGAGTCCGGGTGCTGAATTGGCCTGCCTGCAGTCCAGATCTTTCACCTATAGAGAACATTTGGCGCATCATTTAACGAAAAATACGTCAAAGATGACCACAAACTCTTCAGCAGCTGGAAACATAAAACATCAGGCAAGAATGGGACCAAATTCCTACAGCAAAACTCCAGAAACTCATAACCTCGATGCCCAGATGTCTTCAAACTGTTTTGAATAGAAGAGGAGATGCTACACCATGGTAAACATGCCCCCATCACAACTATTTTGAGACCTGTAGCAGGTATACAATTAGAAATTAGCTCATTTTGTGCTTAAATTGTAACATTTCTCAGTTTAAATATTTATTATGTTATCTATGTTCTATTGTGACTAAAATATTGACTCATGTGATTTATTCTTGTAGTTTTCATTTTATTCGAATGTAAAAATTCAATTTATTAATCTTACTTGATTTCATAATTTACTAATACATTATTAAAATCAAAAGTTGTATCTGTTTATGTTATTTAATGGACCTGAGCTAACATGGACTAACAATAAACAGGTGGGTTTTTATTAACTAATGTTAACACAAATAAAAAAATACTGTAATGTTAGATTTAATGCATTAAATATAATAAACAAAATGAAACCTTATTGTAAAGTGTTACCTTTTTATTCATGACTCTTGTCTATCTATGACTCTGTTCTTTGTTATGATGCTTTCCAACAAATTGGATTCCATAATAAGTTTTGTGGTAAATCATTTAGAGTCGCATAGTGTAACAGTCCTGATCCAGAGTCAGCTTTGCCTCTCCTGTCATATTATTAATAAGACAGGGCTAAACTATTTCGATTCAGCACTCGTTTTATATATATATATATATAAATCGGCCCCATTTTCCTTCCTCTTTAGGTTGTGTTACTAAGAGTCCTCGGCAGGATGATGCACCCTGATCTGAGTCTGGCTTTTTCCCAGTGGAGGAGTCTAGTGCACACTAACAGAGAGAGGAGACTGCAGGCGGATCTCGGTAGAAATAGTGGGAGATGTGAAGAGCTGTCTGTGGTTTTCAGGGTGTGGAGAGATCAAACACAGATGCACCGCCGGGCTGTTCGACACTGGGTAAATCAAAACAGCCTTCATCAACAAAATCACTATTAGTCTTCTGACTGAAATGCTGCTTTATAGTAATTATGCTAACTCTGGGGGGATAAAAGGCTTCAGAATTGGTGTTTGTTTATTTATTATGTGTATTTTGGGTGCATTTTAGTCATTCTGATGGTCAATTTCGAATTGTTTATATCCAAAGGAAACACAAAGATTGTCTTCTATCCCAAATATTATATAATCATTTATTTTTTTAAAGTATTTGATTAAAAAGTCATTTTTGAGTCACACAGTTCAAGTCAAGCCTCGATTAACTGGATCTCAAGTCAAAGTCAAGTTATTTTGTTCAGTGAATCAAGCAAATCACGGGTCCTTAAATTTGCTACTTGAGTCGAGTCTCCCACCTCTGGAATATAGCATATGAGTCATGTGGCCTACTTTAATGATACTGTGAAGTTTTTTTAAAATATTTTTTCAAGCTTAAAAGCTCGGTCTTCAATTGTATCAGTATCATAAAACAAAACATGTTGAGCTGAAGAGAAAAAGTCATATGGGTCTGGAACAAAACTTAATTTTGTAGTTTGAGGAACTCAGGAAAAGGGTTATTTTGTTGATTGTTAGAAGTTTTTTATACAGGAGAGGAGGGTGCTCTTTCAGTCAGTCATTCAGTGGAAACAAATGGTTTGGAAGAGACTTGAGAAACATATGTTGGAGCAGCAAGCGGTGCTTTCTCATGACACCAGTCTACTCACACACTGCTTCTCTACATGGACCAGACAGGTGAATATGGAGAGCAGATGTTGTGATTTTTCTTTAGTCACATGTCAACGTGTTCAGAAAACTCCATAAGCATTGGGAGGTTTGTTAGTTCATGTCCTTGTGCATTTAAAGCAGTGGTTCTCAACCTTTTTGACTCCAATATCCTAACCTGATCTCATGAAAGTGCTTTTCAATATGACAATATTCTGTTTTTATTTGGCATACGCATTATATGCAGAAATTGACTTTGGCGTGCGTATGATACGCAATGGTTAGGTTTAGGGGTGTGGGGTAGGTGCATATTATATGCATGACAACAAAGTGCGTATCATAGGCATGCAAAAACTGTGTATTTTATGCAAAATAACGGTTAAAAAATGGCAGCTGTGGTTTCCAGAATTTCACCGTAAAAATATTGTAGCAACATTTTAGGTTTTGCGGTTATAACTTAAATTATTTACAATTACATCTGATATAATGCTAATATTCCAACCTATTGAAGTACTGAAATCTTTTGTAATACACTGATAACCACCAATAGTAGGTGGTGATGAGAAAGTCACATGTTGAACCATAGCATATCACAAGCAGCTTTTAAATAGTAACTTATATAGAAGGTGCACAGTCTCATTCACACAAACACCAAACACCATCATGGTAACACACATGAAACTGAAATAATACAATAACATTCATTCAACAACATTAGATGTAACATAAAACCCTAATGTGCAAAACTGAAAATAAAAAACTAAGAAACATTCATTTATAAAAAATAAATAAATCATACAATTTGAAATGCAATGCAGGAAATTCTAAGAATGTCAATTTACGGTTATTCACTGTAAATTATACTTTATTTTTCACTTCCAAAAACTG
This sequence comes from Schizopygopsis malacanthus, assembly GCA_027474115.1. Lineage (NCBI taxonomy): Eukaryota > Metazoa > Chordata > Actinopteri > Cypriniformes > Cyprinidae > Schizopygopsis > Schizopygopsis malacanthus. Next base: position 4,560,568 of record CM049881.1, read on the forward strand.
CATACTATGTAATGGCCAATACAGTTTTTAACTGTATATAGTAGGGGAACTTACCGTTAACCATTTAACAATTTTTACTGTAGCATTTTTACAGTCTTTTATCATTAAATTCATGGTAATTTTTAACAGAGTGTCGTATGCATGCCAAAGTCAGTTTCTGCTTATAAATAGCATGCAAAATAATAATAACAAATTTATAAATAAATAAATCATGGTATTGATTCACATTTTCAGGAGACCTTGTTCTTCTATATTCTGTATAAAAAATACTAAATTAATTATAAATAAATTAAAATAATTACATTTTAGTATTAAATAAGTTTTATGAGCTTCATGGTTCCCACTCTTTTAAACCAGTGAATTTACATAGCTCTTTCAGTCATTCATGATTTCAAATAAGAAAAATCTTTCTTTATTTTTTAAAGATTTTTTAGCTTATATGCTTGTTTTTGTGTTATTTTAAATCATAATCATTATAATAGTTTTTTTTATCATTTTTTAAGTCATCTTGACTTAAATCTTGGCTCTAGTTGAAAAACACTGATTTAATGTCAACATGAACTTAACTAAATAAGGCTAGAAATGTGTTTTAAGGTAAAATGGTCCATTCCCTTTTTAATTACTTACTACACATTCCTAATTTTATTCATCAGTACACAGATCAAGTCAAGTTAATGCAAGTCCGTTCACTAGAAAGCCCTCGTGGTTGCAGGCCCATGCAGGCAGTTGTTTTCTGTGTATGTTTATAGGTATGTGGTAAGTTAGTTTGACATGAAGCTGGTATCTGAGATCCCCTGCTGTCTGGATGTGTGTTTTAGGCCGTAGGGCCGTACTGCGAGTGGCAGAAGTGTGCTGTTGAATGGATGAAGAACAGAACAGAGAGACACAGACTGAATGTGAGCTTTTCCACGTGGATTAAGTGTGTACATCAGCAGCAGACCGCCAAAGCCTTTTACAATCTCACTCTACAGAAGAGGTACGTCATATCTGTCACAGTCTAAAGGGCACTGGCTTGTATTTTTGGCTGTTTTACGGTGGATATCAGATTTCATGTTTTAAAGCTGTCATGGTTAATTTAGGCACCACTATCTGCACCAAACAGAGCTGCAAGTCATTTGAAACAAGTAATTATTTTTGCATTTATAGTTGGTGCTTCTAGATATTGATACATTTATAAATCAGTCATAATCATTCAGTATTTTGGTAACACTTAACATTACGATTACGTTACTTAAATATAATATGCGTAACTTTGCATGCAAGTACATATCATCTTAATCTACTAATCATTATCGAACAGTCTAATGCTCTAATGAGAGTGAATAGACATGTATTTGCAAAGTTATGCATATTAATGTTATATAACGTAAGTTAGTTATATAGTTAGTACAATGTCTAAAGTGAAATATCAATATAAAGTGTTACCAAAATATTCTATTATGAATTTTCGGTAAATATTGCGTAAAGCAGGGTTATTATTGTTTACTAAAATTAAAACCATAAAACATTTCATTACTTGAAATTTAATAAATATGAATAAAATTTACTTATTTATTAAAAACATATTTATAAAAAAATCTTTATTTATTCCTTCCCTTGCTAGCTTGTATTTATTTGAACAATGTCTGAGACTTAGTGTTATGAGCACTTTCTCTGTCTGTTTGCCTCTTCAAGATGAATCGCTTCATGTATTCCCCAATTGTAAGTCGCTTTGGATAAAAGCATCTGTTAAATGACTAAATGTAAATGTAAATTTAATTAAAAAAACGTATTTATTTAATTTTTATTTCAACGGCATTTCCCATTTTCATTGAGCTGAAGTACCAAATTACTCAAGTAAAATAAACTACAAATTAATAAATATAGAAAAAACTAAATTACTAATACTTTAACTGAAAATAAAATTAAAACAGAGAATGCAAAAATAAAATCTAATTCAAAATATTCACAAAAACTATAATAGTAAAACAATTATGCTAAAATAACACTGAAACCAAGTATTGTATTTTAATATCATTTATATCTCATTTGCTGTCATTATATTACATTGGCCATTTTGGCCAATCTGTTATCAACATTGGTCATTGAAACATTGAAAAAATGTATGTGTATGTTAATCATAGTGTGTGTTCCAGTGTGTTTTAGGTTGGCCGAGGAGCGTTCACATCTGTAAGCAGAGGCAGGCACATACATTTTTTTATTGTATGCCAAATCACAAACTGTTTCATTCCTGGTTTATGCCTCATGCTGTGTTATATACAGAATTAGTGCCGCACCAATAAAAGCACGTACAGTATGTTCTTGTGATTTAGTCTGGGCCCGTTGAAATGTTCTCCTGTGTGAGCATGAAGAGAGGAGGAAGACTGATGAAGAGAAGAATGTTTCTCATGTGTGAGCATGAAGAGAGGAGGAAGACTGATGAAGAGAAGAACGTTTCTCATGTGGAATCAGGCAGTGGATCAATTCAGAGGAGCTCAGCATTATCACCAAAGAGCCTTAAGGGGGTCGCACACCGAACGAGAAGCGCAGCGCCGCGTCGCGTCGCGCCAAGTCTTTAAAATTCGAACACATCATGTTTTCTGTGTGTACGCACACCGGCGGCGTCATTCGGCGTCTGTACTCAGCGCCCAGCAACAACTCAGGACGCTGTTCAAATTCCTGCCGCACCACAGAGCGCCATCTGCATGGTTTTATATTAAATAACATCATATTTGTCTCAAACCTTTGTTAATACACTATACCAAGATGCCACTGCTGCAAAATACTGTACACATTAGTTTTACAGCTTGAATAAAATGAAAACATATAGAATTAAATGTATAATAAGCGTAATCCTTTTAATCTTTTATATTTCTCTTGAGACATTTTTACATACGCAAAATATTACAGTATAGACCTATGTAACAATCTGTCGTGATTACATTCACTGTCGTCGGTTGCTACCTACTGGATATACCAGGACACGACTGTTACAACACACTTCAGGTAATTTATTGGTATAGAATGTGCGCGTCTGGTGTGCGATTCCTCAAGTTTTCCTAGAGCCGCGCTTCTCGTTCGGTGTGCGACCACCTTTAAAGCACAGGTGTGTGTGCTTTAAGAGGAGAGGTCATGTGACAGTCACTGAAACACAGGTTGAAAGAAGATTGTGTTCTGCTCTGCTCACAGGTGTTTCTCTCTGTGGCTCCATGAGCTCAGGCATCGGTCAGAGCTGTTGTGTGTGAGCAGCAGTGGTGGTCAAAGTACACAGATCAAGTACTTGAGTAAAAGTACAGATACGTATAATAAAATATTACTCCAGTAAAAGTAAAAGTACTGCTTTTTCAATTTTACTCGAGTGAAAGTACAAAAGTACTCAATTTTTTATGTACTTAAGTAAAAAAGTACTGATAGACAGATTTATTTTGCAATTTTATATAGACTACTTTATTTAATTTTATATTAGCACATATTTTTATAATCCTACTGCCCAAAATACCTGGGTTTTTCCCCAAATAACCACTATATAGAGTCAAGATATATATTTTGTTGATATGGACTACGTTGATGAGAGTGATGTAGTAATGTTCACTGTGAAGCTTACACTGCCATGTACCTGAGAGAAAACAGATTTCACATCTAATCTTCACCAGTAAGAAAAAAGTGTTTTAGAACTTGTTGTTTTGCAGAACGTCTGTTATATATGACATGAGAATTAGGCCTGAAATTAGGAAGAACATTTTAAGGAAAATCTAATTATATTTTCATAATGATTTTTTTTTCTTCTCAAACCTTGTCTGTGGTGTAAAAACACCCCTGGCCCAATGCCCCCAGAGGGCATCACTTCCCACTCTGATAATTACTGTAGTTACTATGTTCTGAACATCACATCCTTTCTTTTTCCCTCAGATGGAATCTATCTAGGTGGCTGAATAAAGATATTTGGACTTTATACCTAAAAATTTCCTCAACTTAGCACCAGCAAGCTTGTTAGCTAGACAGTTAGCATCAGCTAACAATATTTACTTATTTTCAGTATGGTTATGAATAAACATTCATATCTGTCTACTCGGCTAGTTGATCTAAACAATATAAAAATGTATACTGTTGATAAACAATATAAAAACAGACGTCACATAGGTCTAAATACATAGCATTTTAATAAAACTGCTAACGTTACAGCAGCGGGGAATATGAACGTGTGTATCTCCCCCGGGTCCACACCATCCTAACTCGTTCTTGCTCCGAGCGGGTCGCGAACCCGGGATTCCGGCGCGGGAGGCGGGCGCTCTAACAAGGAACGCCAAAGGCTACAGCCTCTTGCATCAGTCGCTAGAGCGCCTCTTTTTGAGGTGAGGGGAGTGAGGTTTACACACAGCCCTTACTGGTATACATCCGTTACACGAGCATCAGTTATTTTATTTAATCGGTGTTATTTTAATGTTTTGTTTTTTGACCTAAAACATAACGTTAGAGACACTGATGTTGATCTGTCTGCATTCAAGCATTTCAGTGGGCTTAAATAGATCACCCTTTACAGCAGATTTAGTTCACAAACAACTGACAGTTTTGACCTAAATATTATTTTCAGTTACAATAATTAATCCTAAAATTCGACATTAGTAACGTACTTTTCACAGCATCAGTAGTGCGCGCTCACAAGATCTCCCGGTTCTTTACTTGTGAGTTCAGTTCACTGAAGAAGACTCGCTCTAAACGGATCATTTGAATCAGTGAGTTTTCGACTCGAGAACAGCTGCAATCAGATCATTGCAATTCGTGAATGAATCGTTTGTGGCGATTTGCGAACCGATTGAACAGGTTCATTGAAAAGAATCAGTTTGTTCATGAATCATACAACGCTTCTGCGTCTCGGAGCACGTGATGTATTATAAGGAGTAACGATATGTTTTATGAAATGTAGTGAAGTAAAAAGTACGATCTTATGCTTTGGAATGTAGTGAAGTAAAAGTAAAAGTTACTCAAAATAAAACTACTCCAGTAAAGTACAGATACTTGAAAAATGTACTTAAGTACAGTAACGAAGTAGTTGTACTTCGTTACTGACCACCACTGGTGAGCAGAGAGCTGGAGGAGGTCTGGACACAGAGACTACAGCAGAGAGCTTTCTTCCTCAGCCATGTCCACTCGCACCTGCATTTCATCCGTCCTGTCTGAGTGTGTGGAGAGAGGAAGAGGGCCTGTCTGGCGGTGCACATATCTCAGTCCAGAAAACAGAGAAACACGTTCCTGTGCTGGAAAACAGCATTCAGACAGAGACTCAGGAGCAGAGATCACTGGACACAGACACATCAGAGCAGGTGAGATCATAGGGTTCAAGACACCACACTTCCTCCTGTTGAAAATGTGCATTAAGATTCAGGCAGGCAGACCATTTCTGATAATCTATGGCCTGTCCCTCTGTCCTCTACTACTTTACTCTCTATTCCAATTGGTCTCTGGAACTGCCAGTCTGCTGTAAACAAAGCAGATTTTATTTATTCTATTGCTACTCATTCCGGTTTCAACCTCATGGCCCTAACTGAGACTTGAATCAAACCTGAGGACACTGCCAGTCCTGCAGCCCTCTCCACTAATTTCAATTTTTCCCACACACCTTACACAATTGGGAGGGGTGGAGGTTCTGGTCTCCTTATTTCAAATGAATGAAAAATGATCTTCTACCATCTCTTACAGGCAGTGGTGGTCAGTAACGAAGTACAACTACTTCGTTACTGTACTTAAGTACATTTTTCAAGTATCTGTACTTTACTGGAGTAGTTTTATTTTTAGTAACTTTTACTTTTACTTCACTACATTCCAAAGCATAAGATCGTACTTTTTACTTCACTACATTTCATAAAACATATCGTTACTCCTTATAATACATCACGTGCTCCGAGACGCAGAAGCGGTGTATGATTCATGAACAAACTGATTCTTTTCAATGAACCTGTTCAATCGGTTCGCAAATCGCAACAAACGATTGCAGCTGTTCTCGAGTCGAAAACTCACTGATTCAAATGATCCGTTTAGAGCGAGTCTTCTTCAGTGAACTGAACTCACAAGTAAAGAACCGGGAGATCTCGTGAGCGCGCGCTACTGATGCTGTGAAAAGTACGTTACTAATGTCGAATTTTAGGATTCATTATTGTAACTGAAAATAATATTTAGGTCAAAACTGTCAGTTGTTTGTGAACTAAATCTGCTGTAAAGGGTGATCTATTTAAGCCCACTGAAATGCTTGAATGCAGACAGATCAACATCAGTGTCTCTAACGTTATGTTTTAGGTCAAAAAACAAAACATTAAAATAACACCGATTAAATAAAATAACTCATGCACGTGTAACGGATGTATACCAGTAAGGGCTGTGTGTAAACCTCACTCCCCTCACCTCAAAAAGAGGCGCTCTAGCGACTGATGCAAGAGGCTGTAGCCTTTGGCGTTCCTTGTTAGAGCGCCCGCCTCCCGCGCCGGAATCCCGGGTTCGCGACCCGCTCGGAGCAAGAACGAGTTAGGATGGTGTGGGCCTGGGGGAGATACACACGTTCATATTCCCCGCTGCTGTAACGTTAGCAGTTTTTTTTAAATGCTATGCATTTAGACCTATGTGACGTCTGTTTTTATATTGTTTATCAACAGTATACATTTTTATATTGTTTAAACTTTAGATCAACTAGCCGAGTAGACAGATATGAATGTTTATTCATAACCATACTGAAAATAAGTAAATATTGTTAGCTGATGCTAACTGTCTAGCTAACAAGCTTGCTGGTGCTAAGTTGAGGAAATGTTTTGATATAAAGTCCAAATATCTTTATTCAGCCACCTAGATAGATTCCATCTGAGGGAAAAAGAAAGGATGTGATGTTCAGAACATAGTAACTACAGTAATTATCAGAGTGGGAAGTGATGCCCTCTGGGGGCATTGGGCCAGGGGTGTTTTTACACCACAGACAAGGTTTGAGAAGAAAAAAAAAACATTATGAAAATATAATTAGATTTTCCTTAAAATGTTCTTCCTAATTTCAGGCCTAATTCTCATGTCATATATAACTGACGTTCTGCAAAACAACAAGTTCTAAAACACTTTTTTCTTACTGGTGAAGATTAGATGTGAAATCTGTTTTCTCTCAGGTACATGGCAGTGTAAGCTTCACAGTGAACATTACTACATCACTCTCATCAATGTAGTCCATATCAACAAAATATATCTTGACTCTATATAGTGGTTATTTTGGGAAAAACCCAGGTATTTTGGGCAGTAGGATTATAAAAATATGTGCTAATATAAAATTAAATAAAGTAGTCTATATAAAATTGCAAAATAAATCTGTCTATCAGTACTTTTTTACTTAAGTACATAAAAAATTGAGTACTTTTGTACTTTCACTCAAGTAAAATTGAAAAAGCAGTACTTTTACTTGTACTGGAGTAATATTTTAGTATACGTATCTGTACTTTTACTCAAGTACTTGATCTGTGTACTTTGACCACCACTGCTTACAGGCAACAGTTTAATTGAATCTCATGCAATCACTGACAGCAATTTAGTTACTCCACTGCACACCTCAGACTACTTCCTCATCACTTCTAACCTCACACTAACTCCTGACATACCACACACTCCTCTGCAGGTCACCTTTCGGCGTAACCTATGCTCGTTCTCTCCCTCTCACCTATCCTCAATGGTTTCATCCTCACTTCTTTCACCCTCCCAGTTTTCAGCACTGGACACAAACAGTGCTACTGACAATCTTTGTTCTACTCTAACATCTTGCTTAGATAACTTTTGCCCCTTTCATCCAGACCAGCACACACTACATCATCTGCCCCCTGGCTGCCTGATGTTCTCTGTGAACATCGCTTAAACTCAGGGCTGCAGAGAGGAATTGGCACAAATAAAAAAACTCTACTGATCTTAGTGTGTATCAGTCGCTCCTCTCTTCCTTCTTTGCAAATGCCTCCTCTGCTAAAACTACATACAGTGCTCAGCGTAAATGAGTACACCCCCTTTGAAAAGTTAAATTGTAAACATTATCTCAATGAACACAAAAACCATTTCCAAAATGTTGACAAGACTAAGTTTAATATAACATCTGTTTAACTTATAACATGAAATTAAGGTTAATAATATAACTTAGATTACACATTTTTCAGTTTTACTCAAATTAGGGTGATGCAAAAATGAGTACACCCCACAACAAAAACTACTAAATCTAGTACTTTGTATGGCCTCCATGATTTTTAATGACAGCACCAAGTCTTCTAGGCATGGAATGAACAAGTTGGCGACATTTTGCCAGATCTATCTTTTTCCATTCTTCAAGAATGACCTCTTTTAGAGATTGGATGCTGGATGGAGAGTGATGCTCAACTTGTCTCTTCAGAATTCCCCATAGGTGTTCGATTGGGTTCAGATCAGGAGACATACTTGGCCACTGAATCACTTTCACCCTGTTCTTCTTCAGAAATCCAACAGTGGCCTTAGATGTGTGTTTAGGATCATTGTCATGTTGGAAAAGTGCACGACGACCAAGGGCACGGAGTGATGGTAGCATCTTCTCTTTCAGTATAGAGCAGTACATTTGTGAATTCATGATGCCATCAATGAATCCATACAGTTTTGAAGCCATCAGTTTCAAAAACATTTATCTTGGTCTCATCACTCCAGAGTATAGAGTTCCAGTAGTCTTCATCTTTGTCAGCATGGGCCCTGGCAAAATCTAGGCGGGCTTTTTTGTGCCTGGGCTTTAGGAGAGGCTTCTTTCGTGGACGGCACCCATGCATTCCATTCCTCTGCAGTGTACGCCGTATTGTGTCACGGGAAATAGTCACCCCAGTTTGGCTTTCTACTTCTTTAGATAACTGCAGTGAACTTGCATGTCGATTTTCTTCAACCCTTCTCATCAGAAGACGCTCCTGACGAGGTGTTAACTTCCGTGGACGACCTGGACGTCTCTGTGAGATGGTTGCAGTTCCATCTTTTTTAAATGTTTGTTCCACTTATGCTACAGTATTCTGACTGATAAGTAAAGCTTTGCTGATCTTCTTGTAGCCTTCACCTTTTTTGTGTAAAGAAATTATTTTCTTTCTCAGGTCTTGTGACATTTCTCTTCCATGTGGTGCCATTGCTGACAGCATGAAATGGGAAGGGGTTTTCTTTAAGTAACACCCTTTTATAGTCAACTGTCACCTGTGTAATGAATAATTAGACTCACCTGTGGTTGAATTCTTGTTAAATTAGACATTTGTAGTCTAAAATTTAGCTTTGCTCCAGAGACTTTCAGTGGGGTGTACTCATTTTTGCATCACCCTAATTTGAGTAAAACTGAACATTTTGTTCTCTAAGTTATATTATTAATGTTACTTTCATTTTATAAGTTAAACAGATGTTATATAAAACTTAGTTTTGTCAACATTTTGGAAATGGTTTTGTGTTCATTGAGATATTGTTTAAAATGTTACTTTTCAAAGGGGGTGTACTCATTTACGCTGAGCACTGTACTACCACATCAAAATTAATAACTGTTCTGACTCTCGCACACTTTTCAAAACTTTCTCTTCTCTTCTCTGCCCTACTCCCCCTCCTACTTAATCAACTCTTACAGCTGATGACTTTGCAATTTTCTTCACAAATAAAACAAGAGCCATCAGTGACCAATTCCTCACACCACAAACTGATGATAACTTCATAACGACAAATACACACTCTCTCAACTCCTTCTCTCCTCTCTCAGAGACTGAATTTTCCAAACTTATCCTTTCCAATCATCCCACTACTTGTCCACTTGATCCTATCCCCACTCACCTCCTTCAGGCCATTTCTTCTTTAGTCATACCTGCACTTACTCACATTATCAACACCTATCTTCACACTGGTACATATCCCACAGCATTTAAGCAGGCTCGGGTAAGCCCACTGCTTAAAAAACCCTCTCTAAATCCAGCACTTTTAGAAAACTACAGACCGGTATCCCTTCTTCCATTCATTGCAAAACACTTGAGCGAGTTGTATTCAACCAACTCTCTTTGTTTCTTGTACAGAACAACCTTCTGGACAACAAGCAATCTGGCTTCAAAAGTGACCCCTCAACTGAGACTGCCCTACTCTCGGTTACTGAGGCCCTGAGACAGGCAAGAGCAGGTTCCAAATCCTCAGTACTCATCTTGCTGGATCTATCTGCTGCTTTTGACACAGTTAACCACCAGATCCTCCTGTCCACCCTCAGAAAGATGGGCATCTCAGGAACCGCTCTCCTGTGGTTCGAGTCTTACCTCTCAGATAGGTCTTTCAGGGTGTTTTGGAGGGGTGATGTTCAGAAGTCACAACTTCTTGCTACTGGGGTTCCTCAAGGCTCAGTGCTTGGACCACTGCTCTTCTCCATCCACATGTCATCATTAGGATCGGTCATTCAGAAGCATGGTTTTTATTATCACTGATATGCTGATGACACTCAACTCTACTTCTCTTTACAAACAGATGATCTGACAGTAGCTGCTCACATTGTAGTGGTCTTTAATGAGCCGAAAACAGTTACCCCTCACGTTACCTCTCTCTTCATCAGGTTACACTGGCTACCCATAGCCGCTCGTATCAAATTCAAGGTTCTGATGTGTGCCTACAAGACAATAACTGACGCTGCACCAATATACCTAAACTCGCTAGTGCAAACTTATGCGCCCTTCAGAAGCTTGCGTTCTGCAAGTGAATGACGCCTTGTGGTGCCATCCCAAAGAGGTACCAAATCACTCTCACTGACCTTTTCCTGGACTGTGCCCAGCAGGTGGAATGACCCCCGATCTCATTTCGAACAGCTGAGTCCATTAGCCATTTTCAAAAAACAACTAAAGACACATCTTTTTCGCCAGCACCTGACCAACTAATACTAACACTTTCCTATTCTGTTCTATCCTTAAAAAAAACTAGCTACGTGTACTGTGCTAGACTAACTGAGACTTATCATGACACTTGTATACTGTTGCTCTCTCGATGGTCTGATTGCTTCTATTATTCTCCTCATTTGTACGTGGCTTTGGATAAAAACGTCTGCTAAATTATTAAATTGTAAACGTAATCAGTGCATTAAAAAAAGCTGAACACCCATAAATACATTTTCTATCATAATTTACTCATCCTCATGTTATTCAAGCCCATATGATATTTTTTCTTTCATTAAACCCAAAATGAGTTACTTAACAGAATGTCAAAGCTGCTGTTTTACATTAAATTATTCAGGCACCAGATATAATTGTTGATATTTTTACTAGTGGGTACAGGACACTATGAGGATAGCAAAATAAAGTAAACTGTGACACATTATACCCATACAATCGTCATACAGTGGACTACAGGTAAAATATATAAACATTTGGGACCAAACACTCAGACACTTTGACCTGACCATGTTTTGGTTAAGTGTTTTTTCTTTAATTGCTAATGCAACCTTTTTTTACACCACAGACTGAACAACGTTGCTTGCTAATTGTTTGACCTATCTAATTGTGTACATCAATTTAACAGCTAACAGCTGTTCAGCCGAATTCATTACATACCTTTCTATTAAAGTTATCTGACATTACCAAGATTAATTTGTTCTGACACAATTGAACTCTGAGTTCTTGTCATATTTTATTACCATTTTCTAAACTATAGCGAATAAACTGTATAATGTGATAACTGTTGAAGTTGTCTGAATACATTTTGGTTTGACTGTATGATAAAGTACATAAAACACCATAAACTTGTTATAAAAGCAGTCCGTGTGACTTGTGCGCTATATTCCAGACTTCTGAATCCATTTGATAGATTTGTGTGAGAATAAATCAATAAATAAACAAACAGTGAATGCATTTCTGTGCTGTCTGTGAAGCGTTTGGCTTCATCAGGTCTTTTTCTGCACACAGGGTTCTGCTGGCTTGGCACAGACAGACAGTGTCAGCGCAGAGACTGAGGTACAGAGAGGCCTGGTTCCAGTACAGCCGTGAGATGAGCCTGCAGGCTGCTGTATTCGTGCACAGGAGAAGAGCACTGATCCAGGTTCAGCAGACGCAGTGTGCTCTGGAGAGCCTGCTCATCATTTATCAAAGCAGAGTCAATGATCAAGCATCTGCGGCCACAGAAACGAAAACCATTACAGCATTTAACTACAGATTGCTTCACAAGGTCTGATTCAGTTCTTTAAGAATTTAATTAATTTGCAGGATTTTATCAGTCATTTGGCTGGTTGAATTTGAAAAACGAAGTCTAGATGTAGATTGTAAAGTTTCAGCTTGTTTTAAAAGGGTCAACACGATTGTTTACAGTATTCAAATAGAAAAAAGGGAGTGTCTATGTACAGTATTTAAATATATTGTAGAAACAAAATATAATTGCTAATGTTGACTTTTTACCACTCAGACTGATCAAAATTAAGCATTGCTTTGCTAATAATTGGTTGACCTAATTGTTTACTTCAATTTAACAGCTGACAGCTATTCAGCCGAATTCATTACATACCTTTCTATCAGTTATCTGACATTATTAAGATGAATTTGTTCTGACACAGTTTAACTCTGAGTTCTTGTCATATGTTATTACTATTTTCTAAACTATAGCGAATAAACTGTAATAATTTGAGAAATGTTGAAGGTGTCTGAATAAATTTTGACTGTATATGAGTCAATCATCTCATTCAAATATAATGTGAACTATATTGCATTGCATTAGTTAACACAATGTTAAACCAAGTGACATTTGCCGTAGAAAGATAGCACAAACACACTTTATATAAGCAAAACATTTCACAAAATGACGATAGTTATGTTTGAAACGACGAAGTTTGGAGTGATGTCAAGTAGTGCCATAGATAACAGAGTTTTTCATTTTTGGGTGGACTGTCCCTTAAAGTGTCAACATATTTTTATTCTCCACCAGAACGCAAAGCACAGAGGCGGACGGGGGAGGTGGTGAGTCTCTGGCTGGAGGGAAGAGCAGTTTCTAGAAGTTTCCATCAATGGGTCAAAGTGTATCAACAACAGCAGAAAGCCTCCCACAGACAAACACAGCTTTCACATAGGTAAACACTGTCACGGTTTTACACAAGTAAAATATAAATATAGACTCAACCTAACACATAATAACATACTCACAAAACCGCTGAGAGTATTGTCCTAATAATGAATAAAATAGAGCTAATTTAGAGCTAGATTTTACAACCAGAACCCAAATTCCAGAAATGTTGGGAGGGTTTTTAAATTTGAATAAAATGAAAACTAAAAGTCATTCAAATCACATGAGCCAATATTTTATTCACAATAGAGCATAGAAAACATAAAAGTTTTACACTTTTAGAATCAGAATCAGAATGAAGTCCACGATCATCTACACAGTTTTGAGCGTGTTCAGCTCCAGGTTGTTAAGACTGCACCAGAAAGCCAGCTCCTTATCCTCCTGTCTGTAAGCAGACTCGTGACAGTCCTGGATGAGGCCGATCAGTGTGGTGTCATCTGTGAACTTCAGGAGCTTGACAGAGGGGTCTTTAGATGTGCAGTCGTTCGTGTACAGGGAGAAGAGCAGTGAGCAGGGAGAGAACACAAACCTGCAGGTTTTTCAAACCTGCAATATAACTCATTCAAATCGTCTGCCAGTTGTTGATTCTCCACAGTGCTGGGGGATGGTGTTTTATAGTTGGTTATCTCTTTCAGACATTTCCACACTGATGATGAGTCACTGGAAGATAATTGGATCCTTACTTTACCGGAATAATTCCTCTTTGCCACTCTGATCTCTTTTTTACACTTCCTCCGTTTGCGCGTCCTAAAGCGTCTAAACAGCAGCGCTGCTCTGCCAACTACAATGTCCAGCAAAACATCAGAAAAGACAAAAAACAGTGAAATATCGGGTGGTGTGTACTTCTGAATGTCCAGCAATTCGTTTCTGGTGAAACTAATTGCAGGGATATAACTAAAGACAGGACAACCTAACAAAAACAAAAAACAACTGCAAATGACGCCACGAAGGCACCATCTTGACTTAACATTGTGATCTATAAAAGTCATTTGCGTAAAAAGATTGTGTAATACTTTAAAAACAATGTTCATCAACGTCAAATTGCAAAGGCTTTGCAAATCTCATCATCTACAGTGCATAACATCATCAAAAGAGTCAGATAAACTGGAGGGGAGGGAAACCTTCCAGTGTGTCTTCAGCGTTCAGTTCAAAAGCCAGCATCTCTGATGGTATGGGGGTGCATAAGTGCATACGGTATGGGGAGCTTGCATGTTTTGGAAGGCACCATGAATGCTGAAAAGTAAAAGGTTTTAGAGCAACATATGCTCCCCTCCAGACGATGTATATCTCAGGGAGGGCCTTGTGTATTTCAGCAGGACAATTCATAAACTCATACTTCATACTTTTACAACAGCATGGCTTTGTTGTGAGTAAACAAAAGTGAGTACACCCTAAGTGATAACAACTATACATCGTTTAACCATGCAAAGCCACATGTCCTATTCATCATGTTCATGTTTTGTCTGCTTGACAGGACCATAAAAATGTGTGTATCTTGTTTTATAGCAGTTCAAATTTGGTTCTTTGAGTACAATTCTCTCATACTGACCACTGGATGTTCAACATGGCACCTCATGGCAAAGAACTCTCTGAGAATTTGAGAATTATAATTGTTCAGAAGTTCAGTAACAACCTGGAACTGAGTTACAGTACAGTGGCCAGGGTCATACGGAGGTTTTCCAAGACGAGTTTCACTCGGAACAGACCCGCAAGGTCGATCAAAGAAGTTGAGTCCATGTGCTGTGCATCAGGTGCAGAAGCTGGCTTCAAAAAACAGACGCATGAGTGCTTCCAGCATTGCTTTAGAGGTTGCAGAAGTAGAAGGTCACTTTGACAGTGCTCAGACCATATGACACACACTGCAACAAATCGGTTTGCATGGCCGCCGTCCCAGAAGGAAGCCTCTTCGGAAGTTGGCTCACAAAAAAAGCCTGCAAACAGTTTGCTGAAGACAACCTGGCCAAGAGCATGAATTACTGGAACCATGTCCTGTGGTCTGATGAGTCTAAGGTAAACTTGTTTGTCTCAGATGGTGTCCAGCATGCGTGGCAACGCCCTGGTGAGGAGTACCAATAAAATTGTGCCTTGCGTACAGTCAAGCATGGTGGTGGTAGCATCATTGCCTGGGGCTGCATGACTACTGCTGGTACTGGGGAGCTGCGGTTCATTGAGGGAAACATGGATTCCAACATGCACTTTGAAAGATTATGTCCTCCCTTCAGAAACTGTTTTCCAACATAACCACCCCAAACACACCACCAAGATGGAAACTGCCTTACTGCTGAAGGTGAAGGTGAAGGTGATGAAGTGGCCAAGTATGTCTCCAGACATGAACCCTATTGAGCACATGTGGCAGGTGGAGAAGCACCATGTGTCTAACGTCTCGCAGCTCCGTGATGTCATTATGGAGGAGTGGAAGAGGATGCCAGCAACAACCTATGCAGCTCTGGTGAATTCCCTGCCCAGGAGGATTAAGGCAGTGCTAGATAACAATGGTGCCCCTACAAAATATTGACCCTTTGGACACAGTTTTGACATGTTCACTTAGGGTGTACTCATTTTTGTTGCCAGTTATTTGGACAATAGTGGTTATATGTTGAGTTATATTTAGAGGACAGTACATTTGTACTTCTATACAAGCTGCACATTGAATACTCTAAATATCCAATTTGTGCAGAATTGTCTCTTGAGAAACTATTCTAAAATGTTTGCTGAAATTTGAGGGGTGTACTCACTTTTGTGAGATACTGTATACAGCTTATAAAATTTAACATGCTTTCTGAGTTTCAAGCACATTTGTGACCCGGGCCACAAAACCAATCATAAGAGTAATTTTTTTAAATTGAGATTTATACATCATCTGAAATCTGAATAAATAAGCTTTCTATTTATGTATGTACAGTGCACTTACTTTTAGTGATTTCTTTTTCAGATTAATTATCATGTTTGTAGTGGCTGTCCTGTAGTTCTTATAATGGTGGGGCTCATTTTATTGCCTACTACTCTCATAAAAAAGTATAAAATCTGTCACTGGGTCACATGTTCATAAACTTTGTACCTTATTTACCTCGAAAGGCTTCCTATTTGTTCCTTAAAGGTACATATTGGTATCTAAAGAGTATATATTAGTACCTTTTGAAAGGGTACTGCTCCAGTGACAGCTTTTAACCTTTTTCGAAAGCTAGGGTCCACAAAACTCCTGCAAGAAACAAGCCAGAACATGCTAGCAACCACTCAGCAAGGTGCTGACAACTACAGTATACTGTAATTTGACAATACAGAGACAAGTTCTTTGTTAACCTTATCCTCATGTTTCTGGTGCAGTATGAGCGCTCTGTGCTGAAGAGAAGACCCTGGCTCACCTGGAGAAAGAGACGCATCAGGAACAGAGAGTCTGCTGATTGCTCAGCCACCTTTTACAACATGCTATTGGCTCAGGTATAAATGGGACGCAGTCCACCATTCTTTCAAATCTCGCCATATTAGCACAAGATAAACAGGGTCATTGTGTACTTACTATCTCTAACAGCTATTAGGTCACGACAATCTGGTCTGTGCTTAGTCAAACCAGTGAACCTGTGAATAAATGCATAAACATTGACTTTCACCTTTATTGTCCACACTGTTTTATCAGTCTTACCAGTAATCTAGTCTTATCTAGATTACTGGAACATTTGCATGGATTTTCAACAGATGAACAAGTCCAAGAGAGTCATAATGCAGAGACTGTCATCAAAAGCTCCCTTGTGAATTATATATATATATATATATATATATGTGTGTGTGTGTGTGTATGTGTGTGTGTGTGTGTATGTGTTAGAAATTGAGTTGAGCTGTTAGAAATAGCTGTTAGAAATTGAGTTGAGTTGAGTATGTGTGTATAAATATTTATAACTGTGTTTGCAGATAATACAATATTACTGAAATTAAAGGCTTAATTTAAGGCCGATTTAATACTTTAAGAGAGCATACTTTGACTGTTTCTTAACACACTTCAGTACACTTTAAAAAAGTGCACTTTGTAATAATGTTAAACATTAATGCATATTTTTGTTTACCATAAATGCTTATTAGTACATTCGGCAGTACACTTTAAACATAAGACAGTAGAAGTCAGACATTTCAGTGACACTTTATTTTAAGAATATATAAACTAGTTATAAACTAGTTGCTCATTAGCATCCACCCCATACCTAAACGTAACAACTACTTTGCAAATTATTAATAAGCAGCAAATTAGGAGTTTGAGGAAAAAGTTGTAGTTAATAGTTAGTTAATATTGAGAATTGGTCCCTAAAGTAAAGGGTGACCAAATTTACATATAAAGATATGATTAAGTCATACTTAAGTGGGTCAAAAAAGCACTTTTAAGTTCATTGCATTTATGATTAATTTAAGCTAATATATTTTAATTTAATTGTAAATAACATCTAATTAGGTGTCTGAAAACATTACATTAATTTCACACTAAGTATATATTTTAAAGTATATTATTTGAACGTGACCAATATGTTTTATCTTTAAAGGTGAGACAGCATAGCAAAGATTTGAAAATATAACTTTGGCATAATAACATGACTAAGTTCAGCATTGTGTTAAATATAGGAGTCATGGGGTCACATGACACAACTGGCACCATTCCCTAAGATTAACCCACACAAACAACTGTGTACAGATTGATAATAATGAATAATTAGTTTATTATTGGCAGGTGTTGCGAGCCCACAGGGCAGACTTTGAGCCCTAACCAGTTCTGTCAGTTTACAAGCAGAGAGCGTTAACAGATGAAAACTAGCCAGTGCAGATCAGATCAGAGCAGACTGCAGAACTGACACACATCACCACAGCACCTCCAACACAACCAGCACTTATCCAGTACCCAGTATTCAGCAACAGATCAACAACACATTTACACACGTTGCATACATTCCATTCTGTCATGTCAAATTCTCCTGCATATTTATTAACATCATTAACCCCCCATCACAACGACTTGAAGGTGGGCCTTTATGACTTTTTTATTTTTCAACTTTGTTTCAACGTTGTTTGCAGTTGAACAGTGTTTATAGGGTCTAATATGAACACTTGCAGCCGATCAGAGCTAAATTAACCTACAGGGCTTGCCATTGTGATTGATTTCATGCAAGACTGGGTTTTATCTGCAACATCTTCCTTTAGAAGTAATACTATTTATTGTATTGATCAATATGTTTCAGATAAAAAAAAAGACTTTTATCTAGAGCTAAACTGCAGTGAGAACCACGGTGTAGTAGTATGTTTTACTTTTTCTAGTCAGCCAAGCCCATAGTATGGAGAAAGTCACAGCACACCTCTCCTTAAAGGGATAGTTCTCCCAAAAATGAAAATTATATCATCATTTACTCACTCTCAAGTTTTCCAAACCTACATGAGTTTTTATTTCTTCTGTTGAACAGTAAGCAAGCTATTTTAAATAATATTTGTAACCAAAACAGCTGATGGTCCTTATAGATTTGTAACATCTTGAGGGTCAGTAGATGATGACAGAATATACATTTTCGGTGAACTATTAATTGTATTAGTTGTATGATCTTTCATTGCATACAAATGTTCAAACTAATTTTAGTGACTGCAAGAAACTTTTAATATAAATAAAGAAAAACGGCAGGGCAAGGACTCCTTAATCTAAAACATTCTAATGTGTGTCTTAACTGTAACCCATTCAGTGCTGTAAGTGAGCAGAGGTTAGTGTTAAGTACTTATGAAACATTTTCTTTATTTTTCACGAGATATTTTCAAGTCCTTTGACATTCTGTCTGTTCAGTCCGCCTCACTCTGATATTAGATAGATACAGTAGTTCCATAAGAAACATAATTCCCAGAACTTGCTTGAGAAATGCCAGCGGTTCAGAGAGTTCACTTATGTAACGGCCCTATAGTGAGTTTAGAATGAGTGTGTCGGGTTACAGACTCCTCCTCTCTCCTGTGGAATCAGAAGAATGCGTGTGTGTGTGTGTGTGGCACTTAGTTCAAGGTTCAAGGTTCTTTATTATTTGTCACATACACAATCATACAGGGTATAATCAGTAGTGAAATGTAGGTCGGGACAGGTCCGCTCAATGGAAAGTGCAAAAAAAAAAAAAATAGACAATAAAAATAACATAAGCAATAAAACAATGAAACATAACACAAGAGAATATATATATATAAATATAGGTGAGAATGAAAAAGGGAACAAATAATAAAATAAAAAGTGTAAGATGTGCAATGAGATAAAATGTGCAATACAGTATACTGTGGATAATAAATATTAATAAAAAACACGGATGTGCAAGAGAATGTGCAAATAGGTTGTACCGGGTATGTACACATAGCAGCAGTGTGGATGATGGAGAATAATGGGTGTGTTTACAGTTTAATAAATTGAGTCCTGTGGGTGTGATGATGTTATGAGACTGAGTTTAGGAGCCTGATGGCCTGAGGGAAGAAACTCCTCCGCAGTCTTTCAGTCTTTGCCATCATGCTCCTGAAGCGCTTGCCAGATGGCAGTAAACAGAAATGATGGTTACCGGGGTGAGTTGAGTCCTTGATGATTTTAGCAGCTCTGCTTCTGCAGCGTTTGATGTAGATGTCCTGCAGAGAGGGGAGAGCAGACCCTGAGATGCGCTCAGCTAAGCGCACGACTCTCTGTAGAGCTTTGCAGTCCTGGTTTGTGGCATTATTATACCACACTGAGATGCACTGAGTCTGAACACTTTCTATGGCCCCTGAATAGAAAGTTTTCAGGATAGCTGGTGAAACCCTGAATTTCCTCAGCTGACGCAGATGGTACAGTCTTTGCCTGGCTTTCTTAACCTGAGTCTGAATGTGTGTAGTCCATGTCAGGTCCTCGGAGATGTTTACACCGAGGTACTTGAAGCTGCTCACCCTCTCCACAGGGGTCCCACTGATCATAAGAGGGGTGTAGGGCTGCTGCTGTCTTATTATTTGCTAGTTTGCAAAGGTAGCATTTTTTATATACTACTGTATATGTATTTATATGAAGTATATAATATTTCCATTCTTTCTCTGTCCAGTAAAACTTTTATTTGTTAATATAAGTATTTGCAATACTTTTTGATGAATGAAAATCAACTCTTTTTTTTCCTATAAAATTGTGACAAATTCTGGAGATAATTCAAACATTTTAGTGTGTCATTGTTATACATGCTAAATGTACTAACTATAGTAATAACAGTAAACTAAGCATAGTTATAAACAATTAACCCTTAACCAAACCCTAACCCCATAGTATGTTGTTAATTAATATATCTCAGTACGTAATCGTATAATTGCACTGTAACAAAGAAACCTTAAAATAAAGTGTTTGCAACATAATTTTATTTGTCAAGGACACCTTAAAATAGTGTAACCATTTAAGACTTTTTGTTTGTTAATTGCAAAATGCTCTGAAGTTTTAAGAGTGATTTTTTTATTGAAAATATGTATTGCAGAATATGAATGTAACAGCTAAATAAACTATTGTTTTAAAACTGAAACAAATAATTGGAATGCGGAGAGCTTAAAAACACCCAGATAATGCATGTAATGGATTCTTACACATATATAGAGAAAACAAGATACTCAAACTGCACCAATGAATAATGCTGAAGAGAAAAAAATCACATATATATGAACATGTTTAATAACCATGCTCAAGCACATGCCTGTTCAAGCAAAAACGAGGTCAAGTTCAAAGCGTTGGCTTCCTTCCAACAAGTGTGATGTTTCATGTGACGGGAGATAGGATGCCACGTGGATTCGAATGTGTGCAGCTGTTGAAGTAACTTCAGCCCTTCAGCTTTAACATATCATCTGCTGATGGCAGCGCACCAATCCTTCACCATTATCAACCGCAGTGTATACAACAGAGGCATGGACTTTGAGATTTAGGTGAACTCCAAATATAAATTTTATGTGAGTCACAAGCAAACAAATAATTCAGCGATGATGTGGAACATGGACATGTTAGCACAGGGGGATGAGCGCATGTTTATTCAGATTTCTATTGCCAGCAGAACAGAAATGGGCAGACTGCTTTAAAAAAGAAAAAACAAAAACAAGATTCAAACATTTAGATCTATAGTGGCACCACTTTGCCACTGATTACAATAGTAATCAAATCATTACCGTTACAAACCAATTACTCTAGTATCAATTCAAAACTATACGATGGAATCTCACAAAACCTCTCCGGGTTCAGGATGATTTTTTTTTCATTATATTCAATATATATAAACTCTTTCACTCCCAATTTGCATTACTGTAACATGTAAAATAGTTAATTATTTACTTATCATGGTAGTATTTGTTTTTACAATAATAATGATCAAAAGTAAAACATTGAGATGCATTAAGGTAATCAGAATTTAGAGTGAAAATGTTCTTAATTGTCAGGAAAATAGGAAATCTTTCATAGTTGTTAAAGGGACAGTTCACCCAAAAATGAATCATCAGCATTAACTCAACTCATGTTGTTCCAAATCCATAAAACTTGTGCATTTTTCCAATCAGTTGAAAGTCAATGCATGCAAAACTTTAAAACTTCAAAAAGTACATAAAGACACTAAAAAAATAATCTTCATGAATCGAGCATTTTACTCACCATTTCTGCACGGTAAACATGCATGTTTGAGCTTCCGTTTACCTACTTATGTGCAGACGTCAATGCAAATTATGTAAGAAAAAAAGAAATGAAATCTGTTCATCATACCTCAGAAGACTTGGATTGCACCTTGTTTTTGGTTACGATGTCTTTATGTACTTTTGGAAGCTTAAAAATCTTGGTTGCATGGAATTTCAATAGAATGACAAAAACGTGAGAACATTAAAAATGTCTTAATATGAGTTCTGAAGATAAATGCAAGTCATTTGGGTTGGAACAATGACCATTTCTGGGTGAACTATCCCTTTTTTCTTGATTTTAGAAGAAAAAAATTACCTGTTTGACAAGATGTGACATGTTTTTATAGGATTCACCTATAAAGTCTGAGTAAAATACAGTAGCCATATACTGTATTTTGTGTCCACATGTTTGACCGGCTTACATGAGTTCCTTGCTTTGACAATCATATATTGAACATATGCAATATCCAAAATTCGTCTATAAATAGCTAAAAAAACACGAAAATGGCACCCAAAACAGCAAACAAAAGTCCCTTTAAAGATTAACTCGAATCATCTTCTGTAGTGCTACATCTGTCATGATTTTTTTCCCTTTACAATGGGAGCAATGATGAATTAAGCTCTGAAACTGACTAAAAACACAGTCGTTGCAGTAAAGTACTCGGTATGTGCGTGTGCATCCAGACATCTCAATAGCAGCGCAGGCAAACTTTGCGAGCTCTGTGATGCTAAGATTCACTTCCCTCTTCCTGAGTTTCTTGAGGGGAGTCCAGGAGCGTGAACATGTCTTCGATCACCTGCCACAGGCAGCTGTCGAGCGGGAAGTCGTTGTCCACGAGGTTGACGAGGAAGTAGTTGTCGTGGATGTACTGAATGATCATGCGCGACGGAGACTCGTCCTCGTACAGCTTCGCCCATTGCTCAATCCACAGCGCAAAAGCCTCGTCCTGTGGGAACAGACAGAACTGAGTTATGTCTGGAGTCTAGTTTATCTTTTACTATCACTAGCTATGTTTACATCACCCTATTTTAATGTGCATTTTGAAGTATTGCATGAAAAACGAGCGATGGAAACACCAAGTTTCGAATAAAATCCCTTAATATGCAAGGTTTTTACGCTCGCTTGAGGTGGTTTTTGACTTGAGCGAAAAATAGTTAGTGCGAATAATGGGAGATGGAAATGCATTTTGCGAATAAATTCCTACAAGCGCATCAAAAAAGTAATGTGACTTTGCGTTAAGGGACGGCAAATCCTGACTTAACCAGCAGACCGATCTCACTCCACGTCATCTGAAATAATGTTATGGTCATTCGGAAATGCCCGAGCAAAGTCTGTCATCAAGGTATTTCTGTATAATTGCCTACGTTCCCAAACAGCAGCATCCACCTCCGAAAACAATGACCACATTCATTGTGTTATATTCAGTAGCTACTCCTACTTTTCTTACGGTGCTTGTTCGTAAATGTTTTATGCAATATTCCAATTTTGAATTCGCAACTTTGGATGGAAACCCGGCTACGGAGACAATAACTGTGAGTGTAAGAGTGCCAGTGGGACAGTTTACAAATGTGAGGTCAAAAAGGACTTTGGAAGTGTCACGCATGGATGTGCAAGCTGTTTAAACACAACCTAATAAGTTTGCATTGCTTAGTGGTTGCTATGGTGTTCAAGGTGGTTACTAAGTGGAAAAAGCATCACCTTCCAGTACATAAAGCTGTCCGGATCCACGACGGTGGGCTGAATGATCTCTCTGCCGGGGAATATGCCCCATGTCACAGCGTTGGGCTGCATATCATGTGCATTTGTAATATTCCTGCCCTAAAAAAGAAATGATTTCATAATGTCAATATAAAAACTGGAGATTACGTGATGTAATCTTGCTCTTGAATTGGTGTTTACCTGAACGTTGACTATATGGTAGTTCACACGAGGTTCATATTTCTTCAGCACTTGCAGAAGTGCAGTAACATTTTCGCTGGATGTGAAAAACTCCAGGTAAGCCTGTTGATTTCAAAAGGTAAAATAAAGATGCTGAAGGAATCATTTCCAAAAGTAAGCCAATTCCAAATAAACCTAAAAGATAATAAACCCCCAAATAAACCAGCAAATGACCAAGTGCACAGTTCCCACAGTGCACAGGTATCACAAGAATAACTAGATCTGATATGCTCTGTGTATTTACTGACAGCACCCTAGTAGCGTTTTTTTAGCATCATTAATGTACTATTATAGTTTGTTTTGTATATTTTCTGTTTTCATAAAAAATTAAAATCGTTTTTACGTTTTAGTTTGAATTTATTTTTAGTTATTTTAATACTAAAGGAAATTAAAAATGTTTCCTTGGCAACTAGCTGAAAAAAGTTTCCAATATGTTGTTTATTTCAATTAATGCTTTTTTTAGTTGTAGTTAACCAAAAATCCAAAATTCTTTCAGCATTTATTTACCGTCATGTCGTTCCAAACCTGTATAACTGGAACACAAAAGATTATCATAGTTTCTGTCCAAAAAAGGACAAGAGAGATAAAATTAGACCATATGTGACCGTGGACCACAAAACCAGTCATAAGGGTCAATTTACCGAAATTGAGATTTATGGATCATCAGAAAGTGGAATAAATAGGCTTTCCATTGATGTATGGTTTGTTAGGATATGACAATATTTGGGTGAGATCCAAGTATTTGAAAATATGGAATCTGAGGCTGCAAAAAAATCAAAATACTGAGACAATCACCTTTAAAGTTTTCCAAATGAAGTTCTTAATGCATATTACTACTCAAAAATTAAGTTAGGTTTTTATATATTTACAGATAAAAATGTACAAAATATCTTCAGGGAACATTATTTTTACTTAATGTCCTAAAGGTTTTTGGCATAAAATAATCAAAAAAATTTACCCATACAATGTATTTTTGGCTATTACTACAAATATACCCCAGTAACTTTAGACTGGTCTTGTGCTCCAGGGTCACATATGATTTCTCTGCTCCAGTCAAAGTCCACTGAAGTCATACGATAGCTTTCTGTGAGCAATCAAATGAAACGAATGCACATTCAAACCTGGTACATCACATGTTTGATCAGTGACAAACATATTTGCTTCTTTTATGTCACATGAGTGACAGTTCGTTTAGTATTGTTAATATACCAATATAGTATTTATTGATGTTTTGAATTTGTCTTTATTTTATAATGTGTTTCTTTTTTATTTTACCCAAAATGTGTGACTTTTTTTTTTTTTTTTTTAGTTTTTGTAGTTTTAGTTTTATAACCCCCCCCCCACACACACACACACACACATTTTTGTTATTTTATAACTTAAACATACTAACTGAATTAATAAATTATTGTATTCTTATTACAGTTAATGTTTATTTTATTGCAAGTAACAAGAACATTATTTTATAGTTTTATTTAACAATAATACCATGAAGGAGTGATTACAATGAAACATGTTTATGTTTTTGTCTACAATTAAACACAAAGCATGATATTTTAAATCTTTGTATTTTACAGTGGACAGTATTTTTCTGCATTAAGACTTAAATTTCAATCAGAAGCAGTAGTCGACCGATATGGGTTTTTTGACAGCCGATGCCGATATCGTGAAAAGCAGGCTGGCCAATGGCTCATATAAAGCTGATATAATTTGATTTATTTTAATACATTTAAGAAGAATATTTTCTTGAAAAAATAGTTTGAAAAATGCCAAATATTGGGTGATATATCAGTCGACCACT
Source organism: Schizopygopsis malacanthus (assembly GCA_027474115.1). Taxonomy (NCBI): domain Eukaryota; kingdom Metazoa; phylum Chordata; class Actinopteri; order Cypriniformes; family Cyprinidae; genus Schizopygopsis; species Schizopygopsis malacanthus. Next base: position 4,585,983 of record CM049881.1, read on the forward strand.
AATCAGAAGACTTGACATACAACACTCGTCATACAGACTACCTTTATGGTCATTCTTTGAGCTCAACAGATCCAGTCTCCTTTTCCCTTTCATTGTATGGAAAAAGTAGTTGGCTCATTCTCGCAAACAACTTAATTTGACATAAATATGCCTGAATTTTTTTTTCGAGTGATCTAGTCTTACAGCGCTGTTGAATATGTTTGTGCTGACCTTTTGAAAGACGTATCCCCCCGCCGGGCCCCAGCCCACAATGGGGTCAGATGAGGGTTTGCCATTAATGTTGGGTTGAGAGTTAATGGTCAGAACCCCTCTGCGGTTCACCCTCTCCAACTCATCCTTCAGCAGGTTGGTCTCCGGAGCCAGAGGATCGTCGTTCCACGGCAGACACATGACCTACGGAAAGCAGAAGGATAGCAATCATACATGCAAAAAGTAGTGTTTATATATCATTTATGACACATGTCATCATTTACAAGTTCTAAACATGTATGAGTCTCTTTCCTCTGCTGATACAGTATATACAAAGATATAAGATATTTTAACGAATGCTGGTAACCAAACCATTTCTGGTCCCCTTTGAATTCCTTAGTATTTTTTTTCCAATATTGTGGAAGTGTGACTGTACGGTTACCCACACATTCTTTAAAAAGTATACATTATTGGGTGTTCAGCAGAGAAAAGAAACTAATACATGTTTGGAACAACTTAAAGGTGGGTAAACGATTACAAAATCTCTAAACTAAGAGTTAATGAGTCATGCTTGCTGATAAACAGACCTCCGAATCCATTGAATTCAACATTAATGTACCTAGTTGTGAAATTATTTGGCAAGCGCAAATAATTAACTTCCTTTGTGTTGTTCCAAACAACACCCCTTTATAAATTCTTCCCCGTCTTGACTTGTTTGGGTCACGTTGTGCTCAATGTTTGTGTATTACTCGATGTTGCTTCACATAAATACACCTACCACAGTGTAGCAGAGGTCTGATACTGACTGTACGACTCTACCTTGTGTCCATTGCGGTTGGTTTGGCCGGTGATGTAGTCGGTGAAGACTTCATAAACACTCTCCTCGTTCATTAGTTCCTCACGCCACATCTGCAGGAGGGCCTCCTTCGGAGACTTACTCTTCAGGTAGAACAGGTAGTAGTCTGTCAGCTCGCCAAAGGCTGGTGACGAGGAGTTACCCCTGACAAGATGGCCGACACGTTAATGAGCGTTTTTGGCCTCTACATCTTGGACCACTCCCACAAAAGTTCAGAAAAGAAACATTTCAATGCATGTACCATCTTCCGTTGGGAAAGTCATCCCAGTCTTGCGTTCTGTAGATGTAGCTTTTGGGTCGGGAAGCCCAGAAGATTGGCCTGACGTCTTCTACCTTACGCTTCGGATGAGCGCTGACGGCCCAGGGCAGAGGTCGCCTAAAGATAACGAGATTAATGCAACGAGGTGACTCACGAAGCCCATCAAAAACACTTTCAGGCCATATTTTACCCCAAAAATCTGAAGAAAATAATTATGATATATATATATATATATATATATATGGCTTAAACAAAATCAAGTCTCTTTTTAGGACTATAACTTTGTTGTTATGACAGTTTTCTGCACAATTGAGCACATTTCCCCCACATTCCCATTACTGTAATGTGAGCATTTTAAATGATAAATAGAAAAATATTGCATTAAATTACTGTAATACATATCATTGAGCAAGGATAATGATATCCAATATCTACACAGATGTTATTTCACATAAACTGATGCATTATTACACCTAAACTTACAGTCTACATACCCACAATATAATCTACAATTAGACTAATAAACGACATTACTTGACAAAAAAAAATATATTGTGATTACAATTCCACAAAGAGTGAGAGAGATTTTTTCTATTGATATTAGGGTCTTATAATATATAATTTGCTGGTTCTACTATATTAGAGCCATATAACCCACCCCCCAAAATTCAAATAATTTGTATTTATTCATTTATTCAATCGTTAATTTATTTGTTTGATTCCATTTGTACTTGTTTTCTGTTTAAATTATTTAAAAAGCATGCCTGTTTAAATAAATCAAATGTTTAAATAGCAGTCTTTTTGTGATTTATTATTCACAGACATGTGTGAATATTGAGATATACGATACAGTGCTACTTTTTGACTTATTCGCCCAAAATTAGCCAAATTCCATGTTATACTGTAAATTCCATTTTGATGTCTGGATTCCAACACAGAAATCATAGGGCCCTATTATATAAAAGCAATATAGAACTTGAGGCCCCAGTTACAGTGGTTTAACATGAGCCTTCATGTCATGCCATGGTAAAATCACTGTAATGCATAGTCTCTTAGGGTATTTCTTTGTTAATCAAGGGCATTAAATTACAATATATTTTTCATGTGGGCATGTGCTGATTTATCGCCAATGTGCATCAGGAAATAGTGAATGTATTTCCTGTTAGAAAGAACAGGAGCAGTTTATCGCTTTCTGAGAATGAAGTCACTCACCGGGGATCCTCTACCCATAAGCCCAGCTTTCGGAGTACTTCCATGGTGGCCACCTCTCTGTTGAGCGTGTAAAAGTGCAGGCCCGGGACCTCTCCGCTGGCCAGAAGAACCTTACACATCTCCACCGCTTGCTGGATGCCGTAGTTGCGAATAGCGGCGTCATTATCCTTGATGGGCTCAATCACCTGCTTGATCTCCTCCGGCACTTCCAGTTTGGAGAGTTTGACCAGCTGACGGAGTGAGTGATACCCCTGTGCAAACAAAGGAGATTCAAACTTTGAAGATTAAAAAATAGAATCAATATTTAGTACACTGAAATCAATGAGGAATTCAAAACTTCCTCCATAATATTTTCTAGAATGTTTTTTTTTTGTACAGTGGTGTCCAAAATTACTAGTGTTTTCAACTAAAACATGGTTTTATGTCAGTTATTTCTAGATTTTGCCTAGTAAGAAATATCAGTTTACATTTACAAACATTAATTTAGCCATTAATTGTATTAATCCAGTGAGATTTTTGTGCTCCACACAGAGATCTGATCATCATCAGTCTGTCTGAATGACATGACGAAACATTACAAACTGAGACTAAATCCAGAAGAACAACGTCTCCAAGATGCATCAAGAAACCTGCCTGCAAAGCTACAGTGCTGTTAATAGTTTTAGCACTTGTGTAAAACTGCTGTAAAATGAGGATGCTGTCAAAAATAATTTAATAAATAGATTTTCTTTATCAATTAATTTCTATTAACTAAATTAAATCAACATTTGGTGTGAGCATCCTTAAAACAGCTTTTGCCCTCGGTGCATTTGCACATAGTTTTTCAGTTCAACAGATAGGAAAATGTAAAAGACTGCTCAAATTTCAACCTGAGGTTTCTCACACGAGGCTACTGTATGACTTTAGAACAGAGATGTCAAAAGGGGCACCGTGTAATTGTATGTACGTATGTATTTATATAATCTTTATCTCATTTGTGGAAATTGTAGGACTGTAAAATATTCATCCAATCATTTTCATCTTGTATATTAAGTCAGGTATTTGCATACCTCTGCACACACTGTTCGCGCAGACATGATACGTCATCAGCGCGTTTCATTGCAGACTGTGTGAGAGCAGAAGGTGTTATTGTATGATGCGCTTTGTACTGTAACATTTTCTCATGGGTGAATGAGACACGAGGTAATCTGACAGCTTTGCATTCAATCCTCCATCAACGCTGTAATCACTTACCTAATTTTTGTTCATGGTCAAAAATTAATTATTTGAGGTAAAAGAAACCCTCTCCAGGTCAAAATGACCAAAACACAACATTTGGGTCAAAAACCACGGTGCTGGCTTATAGATAACCAGTAGTTTGTATTAGATAACCAGTAGTCTTGTCCGATAACACTACTCTGTATGACCTTTGTTTGTACTAAAATGTAGCGCAATAAATACATTAATCACACTATTGCATAAATTCCAAGACAATCCATTATGATGTTTGATAAGGTGCATTAAGAGCGGACCTTAATTGGTCTTTTGCCATGACATGACATCATATGACCAGTGTTTGGTTGATAAGATAATTGGATTACATCCACATCGCTGAGGTGCTGTGATTGGTCAGAGACGGTTTGTGTGTTCACGTACCTGAATAGGGAAGATTCCTGGGAGAATGGGGCAGGTGATACCAATGTCCCGACAGTCTTTGACAAATTTGAGGAAGGTTTCTGCCCTGAAGAAGAGTTGGGTGACAATGAAGTGCGCACCGGCATCGACCTTCTCCTTCAGGTGCCTGAGGTCATCTTCGTAGCTCTCCGCTTCTGGGTGACCCGTGGGGTAGCCTATAATTACATTTCTGATGGGTTTGAGCTGGTGAATTTAAGATTTGCATGCAAAAATTACCATGAACAAACAGTTTCTATTTCAATGTAAGTCTATGTTTTTTACTTTATCATCTACAAGGTAATAGCAATTTACTAAACAACATTAACTGCTTGTCTTTCTAATGCTCACCTGCAACACAGATATCAAAGTAGTCATCGAATTCACAGCGAATGTGCTTGACCAGATCTGTAGCATAGTTAAAACCACCATCTTCCTCCACCCAATCTTCCCCAATAGGATCTGCAGGAAAAAGGGCAGTAAGATTCGCTCATGACGCATGATGATGGTGGACAGACTTAAGAAATGCGGATTTTAATGTATATACTTACATTTTATTAAGCATTAAAAAGTATCAATTCTTCAAATGTAATTTGAAATTCAATCTATTTAAAAACAGACTATTTTACTTATATTCCAGTAAAACTCTAGCTGCCATTCACAAGTGTTTAAAGTCAGTCACTTATGAGGAACCCTGACTATTAGGATGCTGCCTTAGAAAGGTTTGAAATAAAGCTTGTGTGGTTTGGACCAAAGTAACAGATTTCAGATCAGTCACTGTTCATACCTCCTCTCAAGGCCATGATATTCTTTAGGCCTAGACGCTTGGCTTTATTTAAATGGGTTGTTATTTTCTCCTTTGTCTGATTGCAGCATGTCAAATGCAGGACGCTCTCCAGGCCGCAGTAATTGACCGCTGTGCTTGCTATCATCATGGAAGATGTCTCTTTATCTGAGCCCGGATCTCCAGCCGGATGCCAAGTGATGTCAATGAAGAGAGGACCTCCAGAACCCATCCGGTCAAATCTAACACACAAAGAACAGAAAGACCATTCATTCAAAAAAACAAATACCGTTCATTTTTGCACACCAGTGCCAGTAATGAGAGTTTACCTAAATGTGTCACAAGGCAAAAGTAATATACAGAGGTTGGACAAAATAACGTGAACACCTCAGAAATAGGCAATGTTGCCTTTTTAATGTATTTTACCTCCATTTGCCTTTAATTAAGCTTCTAACCTTCTTAGAATAGATTCATATAGCTTTTAAAGGTAGGGTAGGCGATTTCGGAGAGGCTAGCAATAACAAGCTAGCATTGAAAGCATAAGAGCCCACCCTCCTTGAAAATCACTCTCCAAAGCCACGCCTCCTCCACGGCACATGACTGCGCTCGGGCTGACCAAAGACTAACCTGTGACACGATGAGAGACGACATCAACGTTGTAATACAGCTCTTTCATGGATATTGGCTTTGTGAATTTCTCTGTGGTTGGTTTTAGAGAAAATAATGTCATCAAGGTTAATGGTTGCTGCTAATTGAGGTTTGATGTCACTTTTGCTGCAGTACTTCTGTTTTGTTTTGGTTTTCAACCAACATAAGCAACCCAGAACAGGGACGTCAATCTTAGCTCCTGGAGAGTTTAGTTCCCACCTGCTCCAACACCATACCTGCAGCTTTGAAATAAGCCTGAAGGACTTGATTAGCTGGATCTGGTGCATGTAATTAAGCCTCGTTCAGACTGTCAGCCCAAATCCGATTTTGTGCATATCTTGATGGAATCAGATTTGAATAACTGACTGTCCACACAGCATATTGCAACTGTTCATATTCGATTTGTGTGTACATAAGCACTCTTTTGTTTTTAACTGAATGTGCATTGGTTTCTATGGTAATGCCGTTGCCTTGTTATGCCTATGCTAAAAACAACAGCAATACAGTTTACAATACAGATGTCTTACCATTGCGGTTGCACTGTAGTATTATATTTCGTCTTGTGAGGCAGCAGCAGAGAAGCAGGAAGCTGTGCGCCTTTATTTCGTGCTGCAGTGTCCGCTATTTTGATTTTGACTTGCACTTCGCAACAACGCAAGCTTGTTTCTGCAAAGATGATCAGCGTGTTTTTTGCAAAAACGTCTGACGTATTTTACGCTGAACCTAAACCTGCCAGGGCTGTGGCCCTCCAGAAGCTCAGTTTGACACCCTGACATTGACAATATAGATGAAAAGATACATAAAAGATGATCACAACTGTGTGTGTGTTTGTTTGTTTTTACTTTAACCCAGCGGTTCCCAATTGCAGCCCCCCCCCCAGACATGCATACTTTGTTTTTATGAAATTATGACTACACAAAAAATAATACAAATTTGTAATAATTTATCCAGTTTAATAAAAGACCTAGATACACCTTCAATGCATCGTTGTTGTGTTTGGAGCAGACGCGTGAGTGTCGTAACACGTTTACATTAATCTACACCCCGCCTCCAGCAGCACGGAGGTGTTGGAATGTTCGAAAACAGTATACTGTCGCGTCCATTTCAAACTTTTTTTTGCCCCCAAACAAAGAACGAAAACAAACTTAATTTGAAGTATATTGGGGCCTTTAGTTAACACACATCGATAACCAGCTCTTCAACCAGAAGAGAGCTACGTGCATGAACTGTGTTCCGATAAAATATGACCCCTACACAGTGTTCATTGCTCCCTACTCCCTGAGCAGGGGAAATCCGTCGAAGTTTAATGTTACTTCACTTCGGAATATTCATTCATGGATTTGGTCTGTGCCGCTAACATTACATGCAGCGTCTGCACACACAGACGAGTATGACACATACCGAAAAGTTATTAGTCAGTTATTGAAATGCCTTATTTTCAAAATTGTCCAATTTTATTTTCATAAAAGCCTGATAAAGATGCCCATTTAAAAGAAAAACATATAAGACACATCTTAAGGCATCATATTAAACCCTGGGTGTTCTCATAATCTTGTCCAACCCCTATATATACATCTTGGTGAATCTTGGGTGAATATATAAATATATTATTTTTTGTGTGAAATATGACCCAGACCAAGCCATTTTTGCTTTCCTACCTAGAGATAAGATTGACGGCTCCAGACGCTGTGCGAGGTGGGAAGAACTCCAGGGAGAACCAGTGGTCCCCAGACTCAATCCGCCGCTTCATCTTGTCCCGCAGCCGGTCGGTGCGGTCGGCGTCCAGTACCGGGGTCGAGCACCTGGAGCTCTCTTTGGAGCTCTCTCCACTGGAGTCACTCTTAGAGGACTGCCAACCTATGTCCGCTCTTTGGTTCACCATGTTTCCTGTGCCCAGGGTTGAAAATCACCCCACAAAACATTACGCAATACAAACACATTAAGCTAGACTGACTTTTTCAATGTCACCAGACTCATCTGTATAGGAAACTAGCGGCAGTTTTTTTTTTATTGCAGACAACTGACATTAAAGGAATATTTCACCCGAAAATGAAAATTCTGTCATTAATTACTCATTAACTACTTATGCGCATGCGTCGTGACACTCTCCACGATGGAGGCAGATGGGATGAGGAGAAGAATTGTTGAATACAGTTGTTATTTTTGTTTTCTTTGCACACAAAAGGTATTCTCGTAGCTTCACAAAATTACAGTTGAACCCTGGATGTCGCATGGACTATTTTACCGATGTCCTTGCTACGTTTCTGGGCCTGGGAACATTTCAGTTGTGTTGCTGTCTATGGAGGGTCAGAAAGCTCTTGGATTTAATCTAAAATATCTCAATTTGTGTTCTGAAGATGAACGAAGGTCTTTACAGGTTTGTAACGACAAGCGGGTGAGCATTTAATGACTTGTACTAATTAATGAAAACATTTTTTGGGGTGAACTAACCCTTTAATGACTCTTCCCTACGTTGACATTTAAATAATAGTTAACTAATTTGATATTGCACAGTGACCTCATAAAGTCCTAAGTGTTCAGGATTCAGCTATAATCCTGCACAATTTTTTTTTTATTACGTTTTACGTAAAGATGTCATAAGTCTGATCATATAATAGGTGCAGATGTAATGACTCACAGACCATGTAACAGTAGAAATGTCAGTCCCACTGAATTATGGGATACATTATCCAGAACAGCACGTTCTCATACTGTATACATGCCATTTGAATATAAAATTGTGTAAAATTATGTAGCATTATTTCAGTAACATATTTGATTGAAGACATTAGATGATTCATATATTTTAGTAAATAGCATTTAACACATTATCATTACAATGTTCCAATTAAACTTAAATGTAAAGTTTACTACTTGAATATTTATTACTAACAGCTACAATAATAAGTACTAAATGCCAATCATCCTAATGTTCCTGCATAAAACTCAATATTGCGATCAAGTCTTTTTCGAATATGATAACGACATAAACACGTGTTACACCAAAACATAGTTTAGTAACGTTATTTGTTTAGTAATTTCTCCCGATGTTGCCTGTCTCATAGATGTAAATGTTTGTAGAAGTACATTAAAATGTTGTAAAGTGCCTTGCAGTCACTTAAGAATCGCTCTATGAATAAAATAATGATTCTTATTATCACGACTATTATGCAGTTTATAAGACAAAAAAAAACACACAAACATTTGACCCTCTATTAATTGCATATTTATTCTCTAACTGCGAGCTTTTCTTGTAAAACTAACACTAAGTTTCTTTTTTCTATATTCTATATAACGTTACTCGTTTTCTTAAAAAAACAAAAACAAAACCTTCCTACATGTAACGTTACAGCGTTAGGCTAACCAGGACTTGTAATAGCAGTTGCATGTTGTTGCTCTTTTGTTGGTTTTGAATGCTTCTATAATGTCCTCGTTTGTAAGTCGCTTTGGATAAAAGCATCTGCTAAATGACTAAATAAATAAATAACGGGGCTAAGTTACTTCACATAAGGAAGTCACGTTCATTCAAAAGAATGTTGAATGAATACTCTTTTAAATACTCTATTTTAAACAGACAATCAATGCAAGCAACAGACAAACAGTGAATGAAATGTATATGACATGATAATTCGCTTTGCTTTGTGCATATTTTGATACTGTTCATAGGCAGTTCACGCGGTTCGGCGTGACTGCACCATAGACTGTAAAAAAAGACTGCACCAGTTCCTTTAATTGGCCTAACCGAAACCGAAACAGCCACGCCGACCCTGTAATTGTATAAAAACGCCTTTCCTCCATTACCTTTAACTTTTCCCCAATCCTCCAGGAGTTATGAGAGGAGAGTGCTGTCCCAGGGCGGCGCTATCCCGAGCTCTGCTAAACAGCGTGTGCGCGGACAGCGTCAGCATGGACGACAAAGGCTGGTGTGCGATGGGCCACGCCCCTTTCATCTGGACCACGCCCCTTCACGACCAAAGGACCTTCCCATTGGATGCAACGTCTGTCATCGTGTGTGATGTAAACACACCACATGTACTTATTAATAATTAATTGAGCTAGACGCGCAGATACGCGCACGTTCACACAGAAAGAAAAGAGAAGAAGTGAGAAGAAAAGAAAGGAGAAGAGAAGAGAAGAGAAGAGAAGAGAAGAGAAGAGAAGAGAAGAGAAGAGAAGAGAAGAGAAGAGAAGAGAAGAGAAGTAGTCAATCTTTTTATCCAAACTGTTTTCTTTCACTTGAAGCCTTTAGTTTAATCTCACATCAAATATTTGTAATACACATATCTGAAGACTCTTAGCACCCCGACACATACGCACTCCCATCCCCCTCAATGGCCCATTGTAAATACATAATTATAAAATAGTCGACATTTTTACATAAAACGTCGAAATGAGATGTCAACTCATAATTATGAAATAAAAGTCATAGTTATGACGTAAAATGCAGAAATTATGACAAAATGTCGAAACAATGAGAAACATATTAGATAATTTGGCATACCAACTAATTGTTAGTCTCATATTGTGTAATTTCTGTCATATTATGTCATCATTTTGGTCTTTTTTTGTCTTATACACTACCTCTGAGTTAAGTTTTGTCTTATACACTACCTCTGAGTTAAGTTTCATCGTAAAATGTTATATCATAAATATGATTTTAGTATCTCAGAGTTTAACGTTAGACATTTTACGTTTTGAAGCAGATTTTTTTTTTCCGTATGTGGTGGAAATTAGCTTTATCACTAATATACATATAGATCAGTGAAAAGTGGGTTTCATTTTCATGGCATACTGTTATGGTACTAGATACACATTCTGCGTTAAAGCTGCGCCGCTGGCACGCACTTGAACACCTCAGCTGGCCTGTCTGATGTCACGTGATCAGGCGTGTTGCTGAAGATGGCGTGCTGTGGAGGCTGTTTGTGTTGTCACTGCTGCTGCAATGAAGGCGAAACAAGAACGCCAGAGGAGCTGGTATACACCTTTTTTATTTGTCTTATCTGTTTCCTAACGCAAAACGCCTTGTTGCTGGAAACGTGAGTTTATTCTGATGCTGTAAACTATGCTTCATCTTTTGTTCTCCACCCAATTTGACAGTAAACAGCCTGATGTGAATCAAGTGTAGATTAACAATGAGTTTATCTATCAAACCAAGTCTGCGAGAGCAGTAAAACTCAACAAGCTACTCAATTCATATGCTTTATCAATGCACATAAAATTGTAACTGTTTCTGATACTAGTATAGATGACATTGTTGGTCATCTATGGCCAATGAAGCAGCTTTGGGCAATACATCATTAGGGCGTTATATCATATATCACTAAATCTTTATCTAGAGCTCACCAGCTTATGAGAGACACAACCTGTTTCTCTTGAGATGATGATCAACCTGATTTAATCCTTTGCATCAGTCATTATTCTAGGTATAATAAAGAGAAATGTGCTCAGAAACAGTCAATCCATTGTTTGGAGTCGCTACAGGCCATCTGTTCATTTTAAGGACAGAGGTCCCAGCCTGGGAAACCTCAGAACCACCCAAAGGAAACCATAAGATTAAGGTTTTACTTTTTCTGAATATGTTAACCTGATTGTATTGCTGCCTTCTGCTTGTTAGACAATACTGGGTGAAACCAGAGATGATGAGGATGAAATATTGCCGAGAAAAGACTATGAGGTTAGTCAATAATGGACAGATTATACTTCCATTAAAAGCCTAAGACTTGCAACACGATTATTTGTCTTTAACAGATGTGTTTAAAAAATATGTCATTATGTTTGGCAATTTAGAGTTTGGATTATGACCGGTGCATTAATGAGCCATTCCTGGAGGTTTTGGAGGGGTTGGATAATAAGGTAAAATTTGTAATGTCTTCATTTATTATATTCATATGATGTCAAGTCCCTGTTTACCAAGTGTATTGTCTCATTTCTCTTACAGAAAGCCAGAAAGTATGAAGCGATAAAGTGGATTTTGGTTTTTGCAATTGGAGTATCAACAGGACTGGTACGTTTTGGGGAGGTTTATACCCTATTGGAGAATGACATTTATAGAAATATATAGATCTCGCTACTTGATTTGGCTAAAATCAAATGTCACCTGGATATAATAAAATATAAATATGAGAAAACAAGAACAAATGTCTTTGTTTTCAGATATTAAAGGTTACAATAAATTGATCAGTTTGAAGTCCCTTCCATTTATTCTCCGTGCTTGGCATTTCTGATGGAAACATTTTGTGTCCACAATATTAACTTTGTTATTATTTGATATTACTTAGCGTTTACATTTAGTGCATACAAATGCCTACAGATATTTTTTATCTTTATTTGTAAAAATATTTACAATTCAAACATTTCACCCCCCCAAAAAGTATTATTATTTTTTTAATTAAATTACATAATATAATATCATTATAGAAAATTAAGCCTTTTTAGGAACATTAAGATTTTTTTGTTTAACTGGAAAATAATATTGGTCATTTGTTTATGAGTTTCTCCTCCCAATTATTTCTGTGGTCTAATGAAATTGTTTTTTGATTTATGTTTTATTTTATTTTCTCTTCAGACTGGCCTGTTGGTTGATTTCTTCGTGCGGCTCTTCTCTCAGCTGAAGTTCAGCTTGGTTGGACAATGTATTCTTTCTGCTCAGGTCTGCGTTGTGTTTTGGTTTGTGTAATTGTGCACTATTTACTGAGTGGAGTCCTTGACATGTGCATCAGCTGTGGAGGAATGCAGTGAACATGGCTGTCTAGCTCTCTCATTACTGGAGCTGCTGGCGCTCAATATGATGTTCATATTCATCTCCAGCATTCTGGTGCTCATTGAGGTAAGAACATCTCAGGCTAATATGTTCAAGAATAACGTTATTAAACACACAACACCAGAGGGAAAAACCTCTTATACTGGAAAAAAAAATAAGTCTTATGCTCACCAATGCAGCATATATTTAATAAAAACACAGTAATAATAGTAAAATGTAATTATGACACTGAAGACTTTTTAGTAATGATGCTGAAAATTCAGCTTTGATCACAGGAATAAATCACACACACACACACACACACACACACACACACACACTCAAATAGAAAACAGTTGTTTTTAAGTTGTAAACAATGTTTTACAATATTACTGTTTTTTCCTACAGTTTTGATCAAATAAATGCAGCACTGGTGAACATAAGAAAAAAAACCATTAATAAATCTGAATTGTGCCACACTTTTAACTGCCAGATTATGTAAAGTATATATGTCTGAGATAATTTAACATAAAATCAAAAATGCATGTGATACTTTAAAAACAAAGCCAAATTAATAATTGCACAGTGGTTTGTGTGTGTAGTATACAATCAGTTTTTTCTGTATTATAGCCTGTTGCAGCTGGGTCTGGTATCCCAGAAATTAAAAGTTACCTGAACGGAGTAAAGATTCCCGGCATTGTGCGGCTGCGAACCTTCATATGTAAGGTCACAGGAGTCCTGTTCGCTGTTGCTGGAGGTAATGATGAGGAGAATAGTCTATATCAGCACAGACAACGATTAGAATAAAATCTGGCTCTGTGCTGTATTAGACCACTGGGGGTGATTGCCGCTTTTTGATTCAGATTTTTAAGAAAAATATGAGTAAACTGACCTTATTCTGGTAACGTATGGTGTAAACTGTATGGTGTTGATCCGAGCCATGCAGCCAGGGCCGGTGCCAAGAGGGGGCATTCATGGGCCATTCCCCCCCAAACGAGTTACCCCCCACTTTCCGCCCTCTCCCCTCCTTGCTGAACGTGATCGATTTCGAAAGCAAGTGAAACTGTGCATTCAGTATAGAAATTAAAATGCCCCCCTGTTGGAGATTTCTGTATGCAGCCAAATGACTAGTATGTCTTTTTGAAGCTGTTCCATGCTGATTCAGTATTGTTGTTTCAGGATTGTTTGGAAAGAGGGACCAATGATTCACAGTGGAGCGATAGTAGGAGCAGGACTTCCTCAGGTACTCCTCCATATGCTCATATATCCAAATAATAAACTAAGCACTGATTTGACTAATCTTTAACCATTCTCCTATTCAAAATTGTCGAGGTTGAGAATACTTTAGAATAGATGGTTAATGATTTTGAGTTCTGATGTAACCGTGTGATTCATTTATGCATTATCTTTCTTGTCACAATCATACACTTATGAAAGCATGCTTGTCTCTCTGGTTAGTTTCAGAGCATCACCTTCAAGAAGATCCGCTTTCACTTTCCCTATTTCCGCAGTGACAGGTGAGCACTACAACACAACAAGCACTAAATCATTCATTACATTGCACAAAATAAATGCAAAACATTAAATGGTATTCCAACCTATTATAACAGCTAATTTTTATCAGTTCTTTGAGTCGTTATATTTCTCACAGATTTCTGCTCATTCTAAATCAGATACAGATAAAATAGCACTGTAAATTTGACATGTATATGAATGCATTAGTTTGAGAGTGGTTGCGTGTGAATTAATTCTACCTGACAGCATCTCTCTACTAATAGTGAAGCTGTGGGTTTAGTTAAGAAATATATACTCGAACTTGTCAGATTCTAAGCTATTTTATTGAGAAATTATTGAAGAGTGTTGGCAATACATTTCCAATACAAGCCGCTGTCTGTAGCTATGTGTGTGCGTTACAATGCAGCAGCGCATTAGATTAGAAAGGCGATTAACTTACCTGTACAATAAGCTGTTTAAAACCTGCATTCTGCCGTTCAATTTCCAGCATCCAGTACTATAATCACACATGTCTTCTGGAGTGCTTTTTGAGTATGAATTTTTGTCATTTTAACTGTCTGGAAAGGGAGCGTACATGCTGACCTCAAGCTTAAAGCATCATGGCAGAAGTCAACTAGTCGACGCAACCCCTAATATGTGCACATTGCCTGAGAGATGGTTTGAGCGCATGCACATGAAACACGAGAGTATCCTTGTGAAATCAACCAATTATGTCTTAAGCGAACAGTTGAGAAAGAAAATACATGCGTATATTAGATCTGTTCTTTCAGTCTTAAAGTGACAGCAGCCTAATAAACCTGGTGAGGTCTGTGTCATTAATGTTTATCAACAACATAAGAGAGAAAATCATCTCTTGCTGCTCTTGACTGAATCACTTGTGTTAATAGGAATAAATCTCTCTTTATTTTACACAGTGAAGACTATGCAGTGTTTTTCATTCATTCATTCGTTCACTTTATTTATAGAGCACTTTACAACTGCACCTGCGAACCAAAGTGCTGTACAATCAAGAAACACTCATTAAAACACACAACTTAAGACAACACACATTCTACTATACAGCAAAGACCAGCCCACCCTCTCAAAAGCTAAAGACAAGAAGTAGTTTTTGACTTCAATGTTAAAAACATTTAAAGATGAGACCTCTCTAAGTAAACGAGGAAGACTATTCCAGAGCTTCGGCCCTGCAACAGCAAAGGCCTGGTCCCCTTTTAACTTTAAATGAGTACAAGGTTTTTTAGTGCATAACATACAATTCAAGTAGTATTTTGAATTTCTAGTGCTTGAAGTTTTTCACGTAGGTCTGATTCATTTGTGTCTTTGTTCTATTGCAGATTTGTGTCCTTTTGCTTGTAATTAGTTTCTTAGTTCTTTTACTTCAGTAAGCTTATGTTAATTCTAGCTAGTTAAGGCTAGTATTAATGATTTGTGTGTGTGATGTTGAAATTGATGAGAATTGTGAAATTTGTGGTATCATATTTTGATATCATAAAAACCTTACTTACAAAATGACTCCTGTTATGTTAACATTTTGGTCATATTGCCCTTCCCTATTGTATCCTACCCTAGGTATTATAAATATTAATGCACAATATGATCAGGTATTTGTATTTGTTACGATCTTTAAAGTTCCAGGAGTATGGAGCGCAACATTAAGTTGATTAAGATTGCGATGAGGGTGAAGATATAGTAAGGACCATGTACACAGAGCAGGTGTTCTGATCAAATTGGTTTTAATGTTCTTTAAGCCGAGGCCACTAACAATGGGTGAGCTATATACAATGCATAGGTTGTAAAACAAAAATAAGATGAAGATATTAACTAAGGGGAAACAAAGGAACGAAGGTGGCGCCAAATAAACAAAAGATAACAAACACATAGATCCTAACTAAATTCCTATAACCCTCTAACATAACTAACCAAAGAAAAATGTAGAAACAAACCCGAAGTCTTCAGCGTATGCGACGCCTTAACTAAACCACACTAATTGCTAATAAAGAAAAAATACAAAGGAGGCGCTCACCTCTTGCATAGTGTGTCTAACACTTGTTAGCTACGGGCAGTATGTATCCTGAGTTGCGCAATACATTAATCTGTTCCCCATTCCCCCAGTACAAAACGAGAACAGTAAACTTTTACCAGGCGCTCAGCTCAGAATCTAAATCACACCAAAACCCACAAGAATTGGGTTCACACATTCACAATAAAACAAATACAAATATTAAATACAAGTTCAAACTCAGAACACCTGAGCCCACACACTGAGCTCCTGAGCTCATCACGCGAGAGCTTTAACCAGCACGGCGACACCGGATTGGCTGCAGAGACAACGCCCTTAATGATGATTAGCAGCCGCCTCCTCCAACCAGTAGGGTCCTGATGGGCAGGTTGACAACCTGGAGAGCAGATTGGTAGTGACAAGAGAGGGAGGGAAGGAAGAGCAACAACAAACATACGTGGAACGTAACTGTATTAATAAACTAAACAAGGTCAGTTGGGATTTTGTCAATGATATATGAGTTTACGTTATGTGTTCAGGGACAAGAGGGATTTCGTGTCGGCGGGTGCAGCGGCTGGAGTTGCGGCTGCCTTCGGGGCACCCATAGGGGGCACACTCTTCAGTCTGGAGGAGGGGTCGTCCTTCTGGAACCAGGCCCTCACATGGAAAGTGGTATGTGGACATATTATGTAGGGTTTTGGTCATGTATTTTTTCTGAGAATGTTCAGTTTATAACGCTCTCTCTCTCTGTCTCTTCTGTGGTAAAGTTGTTCTGCTCCATGTCTGCCACTTTTACACTCAACTTCTTTCGTTCCGGGATCAACTTCAATAAATGGGGATCATTCCAGCTGCCTGGCCTGCTCAACTTTGGAGAGTTTAAGGTAAAACAAGCTACAGAAATACATTAAAGCTCTTTATTATATGTATTCACATTGTGTTGATACGTAATTAGGTGATAATATGGAAATAATCCTCTCATGTCCTCTTATACATTTAATGTCATGACCTTTTCATTTAACCATTTACATTTAGCAGGTGCTTTTATTATTTTAAATAATAGAATAAATTTAGAACGGTAAAGTCCTAGCATTAGTTATCTTCCGCACTTAAATATGTAAATGCCATATTTCTACTCGTATTGTGACTGACTCATTATCAATGCTATTCTAAAAAAAAATTAAAATAATAATCTCTTAATCATTCCATCAAATTGTTTGAAAATCTAGTTGAAGGATTTGTATTTCTTTTATTATTTTCTCCTGATTTCAACTAGGCCACTTGGACAGAAAAAAAAAAGTTTTCTAATGCTAAAATGCAGTTTATTCATCATTATTTTAGCTTATTTATAGGTAATGCAACCTTTAAAAAAAAATTGTTAAAGCAGTAGTGTAAAGTTAATTAATATGATGCACATTACAGTGAATGAAAACTGTCGTCTCCTCATTCGGTCACTTGTGAATGGATTGTGTGTAGACTTCGAAGTAATCCAGGAATGATTGGAAAAACAAATCAATCAGGTGTGTGGTGTTAACTTATCTATTGTTCTTTGCTTCCTGCAGTGTGCTGACGGAGATAAGACGTGTCATTTGTGGACGGCAGTAGATTTGGCGTTTTTTGTGTTGATGGGGGTGGCAGGAGGTTTGCTCGGCGCTCTCTTCAACTGCATCAACAAACATCTTGCAAAATACCGCATGAGAAACGTTCACCCCAAAGCAAGATTCATCAGGTTTCATCTCAATTATGGATTTGTATTGATCAAAACTGGAGAATTGAGCTGCTCAGATAACATGAGTAGTTGTCTGACACTGTATTGGTTTGATTGGCAGGGTGCTGGAGAGTCTGCTGGTGTGTATGGTGACCACACTAGTGATATTCGTGGCGTCAGTGGCTCTGGGGGAGTGTCGAGATTTAGTTTCCACCAATAACAACACATCAACACCGGTCAGTCTCAAACCACTTCCTTTCTCTCTTTTAACTTCAGCCTTTCGTTCTTTTACCTCTATTTCTCTCTTTTGCTGGGCTTTTTTATATATGATTTCTATGTGCTGTGACATGTTATATACAATGACCAATCTGAGTTACTTGTCATTTTAAGGGGGGTAAAACATATAAACAATCAGTCAGCAATGATACTGATTTAAGTCTCACAAAAGTTTAGTGCTTTAAGGACAGATGGAGTCATTGTAAGTAGATATAACTTGCTGAGATGAAATAACATTAGCAAGCTATTAAGCTGCTGAAATATAGGATACACGCATGTAAATAGGTTGCTGTATTGGCATATAAGATATACGTCCTGGTCCACTGTGCAGCTTGTTCTTCTAATATGAGAACTTGCCATCCTGAGAACGTTGTAGTTTTTGTGTGCAGTAATGGTTTGTTGTGTAGGGGTCTGTAAATGAGGAGGTGAACTCAACCATACGACGCTTCTTCTGCTACAACAACACATACAATGACATGGCAACCCTGTTCTTCAACCCTCAAGAGGTGGCAATCCACCAGCTCTTCCATCAGAATGGTAATTCAATTACATGCTGCGATATTCTGTTTGTGTTAATTCACACATCACCGCTTATTTAGCTTTTGTTAATTATACTGTCTCCTTTTCTCTTGCAACTTAGGTTCTTCATAGACATTTCAGAATATATAACGTTATGCCTTACACTGGCAAAAAATGAAATTGTCATTTTTCTCCACCACGATCTGTGTTCGAACCTCTTGATTGTTCCAAAAATCATAATCGCGTTATTTACTGTGGTCAATATTGAGATCACATTTAATCAATGAGTTTGGAAACATCATGCATGTTTTATTTTGTTTAACATTGGATTTTCTTTGAACTTCAAATATACATTGATGTTCAAAAGTTTGGGATCAGTAAGATTTTCAATGTTTTAAAGAAATCTCTCAAGACGTCTCTCTCTCTCTCTCTCTCTCTCTCTCTCTCTCTCTCATCAAGGCTGCATTTATTTGATCAGAAATACAGAAAAAAAATCATAATATTGTGAGATTTGGAATTTAAAATAACTGTTTTCTATTTTAATGTATTGTAAAATGTAATTTATTCCTGTGATGCAGAGCTGAATTTTCAGCATCATTGCTCCAGTCTTCAGTGTCACATGATCTTTCAGAATGAGCATACGAGATTTGTTTAAAAAAGAAAAACACTAAAAACGCACTGATCCCAAACTTTTGAACAACAATGTAGTTCAACCTAAAGAGCAAACAAACAAAATATTAAAAATTGAGGTAAAAAGTATCCACACGCACACACACACACACTTAATTAAATGAGATCAAAATAAGTAATATCAACTGCAGTGCCCTACCACAACTTACTGAAAACGATTAAGCAGTTATGAAGGGCTGAAAGGGCTAAAGTTTGATTAAACCTCTATGATGTTGTGCTCTGGAGAAATGGTTTCTGAGAAGTGCTTTATGTTCTAATCTTTTTCTTCTGTCTCTTTCTCCCTCCTTTGTCTGGTTTTGTTGACAGCTACCTTCAGTCCTGTCACCCTCTCGCTGTTCTTTGTGCTGTATTTTTTTCTGAGCTGTTGGACATACGGTGTGTCCGTCCCCAGTGGTCTGTTTGTCCCGTCTCTTCTCTGTGGAGCTTCACTCGGGCGCCTAGTGGCCAATGTCCTCAAGATGTAAGATTTATTCCTGTTTACAATCTCTTAAGAACTACCCAGGGCACCAGCTGGAACAGGACACACACATTTATTGTGTCTTATGCATCATAATTTCTTAGCATACTTGTTTTTACTGTGTGTAATTGCAGTAATTTCCACATGCAAATATATTCGGGGACCTTTGCCTTGATTGGAGCAGCTGCCTTTCTAGGAGGTGTGGTCAGAATGACCATCAGCCTGACAGTCATCTTAATTGAATCCACCAATGAGATCACATACGGACTTCCCATTATGATAACACTGATGGTAGGAAAACAATCACAAATCAGGTTCTGATATCTGTTTTTTTGTTGTATGGGAAGTCGTCATCTATGATGTTTGTGTAATAATGACTACAATTATTTTAATTACTGCTGGGCAACGCTGCTTGTTAATCGCATCTTGTGTACAAAATACAAGTTTTTGTGTACATAATGTGTTTATATGTGTTTATTACTGCATATTTATTATGAAAAAAAACAAAATGCATGTGTATATATTTAAGAAAATGTTATATAATATAAAACATAAGAATATAAATATTTTCAAAATATATACTGTATGTGTGTATTTATATATACATAATAAATATACACCGTACACATAGATATATTATGTATATAAATACACACACATACAGTATACGTTTAAAAAAATTACATGTGTATATACATTTATAGATATATTATTATACGATATTATATTATAACATTTTTCTTAAACATACATGCATGTATTTGTATTATATACGCATAATGTATACACACATTATGTACGCAATCTTTTATTTTGGATGTGATCAATCGTTGCTCAGCACTAATTTTAATTATATCAGATCACATCCTTTATGAATGTCCTCCTAATATAGCATAATTAGAATTTGATGATGTAAAAAATGCATCTTCAATGTACACTACTTACTGGCACTGTGTGTTTTGTCAGGTGGCCAAGTGGACAGGAGATTTCTTTAATAAGGGAATATATGATATTCATATTCACCTAAAGGGAGTCCCGCTGCTGGAGTGGGAAACAGAGGTCGAGATGGACAAGTGAGACCATTTAATTATATGTGCCTGACACAGTTTGTGGCCCAGAAGTGTGTAAATATTAAGCTACACTTCAAAATGTATCTGTTTCGTAGCATTATTTGTCATCTAATGCATGTTCTTTGATGTCTAATGCAATGATTTCCATACATTCGCTGTCCAAATACTGTATTTGTTTCTTGTTTTATTTATTTAATTAATTTATTTGACCTGTAATTTCTCTTAATCTGTCTTTTAGATTAACGGCCAGTGACATCATGGAGCCCAACCTGACATACGTGTATCCTCACACCCGTATCCAGTCTCTGGTCAGCATCCTGAGGACCACAGTCTATCACGCTTTCCCCGTGGTCACCGAGAACAGAGATAATGAGAAGGAGTTTATGAAGGGCAATATCCTCATAAGCAACAATATCAAATTTAAGGTACAACGTGACATGTCACCAATTGTAGCAGTATTGAACTACAGCATTTTGACCACAAGATGGTGCAAATGGTCTTCTGTCTCACTCAGTAGCACAGAAATTATTGTATTAGCTTTATTTGATACTCTGATCATATACTTGGTGCAATATTACTTCTGAGTGATCAAACTTTTTTTATATGGTGGATGGATGATAAAAAGGACTACGCTAAAGTAAGGAACTGAGCCATAATTAGAGATCAGATTATCATAGAAAATTGGAGGGTGGCTGTTTTGACTTGAACTAGTGCTGTTTTTCACATTAGCTATGTTTCTCAAAACAGTTTGTGCAAACGGCACCACACAATGGATTACCTGCAAAAGATTTTAACTTGCTCAAAATCCTTTGTTCATCTGTCAAAAATATCTATTTACTTTTGTGTTGTCAATATAATAGTGTTTTATGTCAGTATTTCCTGATGTGAAGTATGGCTACAGTTATGATAACTGATTGAAAAAGCACAAAATCACCTGTAGACCTTTGCTAGAAAGTTTATTTTCCTTGTTCCTCCTCTTTTCTGAAATTTGTGCAAAATTCATCACTGCATGTTATTCTTAATAAAAAAAAAGGTTTTCATAAATTTATATTTGTACGTAATAACATTCTTTACCTCTAAAATAATGTTTAATCCACTCTTCAAAATCCACCCTAATCCAAATGAGTTGATCAAGCCCTACATTATTTTAGTGTGAATATTCAGTTTGACTTTGGAAATATTCACATTATTTCACATTATACAAAAGGTTCACATAATCGAGGTTGTTGTTGTATTTAAAAGAACTATAAACTCTCAGATTAAATGACAAATAGACGTATTAAACCTGTGTATGAATTAATGTTTGTTTATAATACATGAAACATGATTTAACTTAAAAAAAAAAAAAGTTAACCTAGTAGTATTTAAATGCAGCAATTAACATCAACCAGGGTTAATAAATGCTGCAAAATGATTGTTAATTGTTAGTTCATGGTACTTATTGCAACAACTAGAACTTTATAGTATGTCTTTTGTTTCCGTGTCCATAAACCCCAGTTTGTCTCTGACGTTTCCTCTCCTTCAGAAAAGCAGCGTGTTGACGCGTGCGGGGGAGCAGAGGCGGAGGTGTCAGTCCATGAAATCATACCCATCAAGTGAGCTGCGCAACATGTGTGACGAGCAGACTGCTGTGGAGCCGGCGGAGGAAGGGCAGGACATCCTTCAGCAGATGCTGGAGAGGAGGTCAGTCCACCAACTATTAGCACCCTGTTCCTGCTGAAGAGCATCGATCGTCTGATATTACACGAGAGGGATTTGTATCTAGTGTATGTTATCACAAATCTTTACTACACATTCTGTACGTGTGTAGCATTTATAGCTCCTGGAAGTCCACTTATAGTTTCATTCAAGGTTTCTTACAACAAAAAACGTGTTTAGTGACACACTTTGAATTTAACAGGCGTTTTACTCCTTTACCTGTAAGATTTCCATATGTGACCCAGGACCACAGTCATAAGGGGCAGTTTTTTTAAATTGAGATTTTTACATAATCTGAAAGCTGAAATAAATAAGCTGTTAGGATAGGACAATATTTGCCTGAGATACAACTATTTGAAAATCTGAAATCTGAGGCTGCAAAAAAACAAATCGAAATATTGAGAAAATCACCTTTAAAGTTTTCTTATCAAGTCCTTAGCAATGCATGCATATTACTAATCAAAAATTAAGTTTTGAGATATTTATGGTAGGAAATGTTACAAAATATCTTCATGGAACATGATCTTTACTTAATATCCTAATGATTTTTGGCATAAAAGACTAAATATGTTTGACCCATACAGTGTATTGTTGGCTATTGCTACAAATATACCTACTATATACAAATATATATATATATATACATACGTGCTACTTATGACTGGTTTGGTGGCCCAGGGTCACATATAATCCAAGGCAGACTGACGTGGCAATTTTCTATTTTAATAAAGGCATGAGACAGTCTTTTGAAGATTTATTTTCCTGCAGGAAAAGGTTAGCAGTCATACAGAGTGTGACAGAGAGATACGTTGCCTCAGCATTTATACCCTAATCAAATCCTGATGCTTCCATCTCATCCGATCATACTGCGTATTCAACAAATGTGTCCATTTAAGGAATATAACTATGCACATTTTAATTACATTTTTAATGCAAATTATTCTCTAAGAAGCTAGGTCCAAAATAACATTTCATACTTGTCTTGCACACACACACACACACAGACAAACACACACACATCGAATAGATTTGCTGTTGTCTCTCAGCTCATCAAAAACTTAAGCATGTTAATGAGGCATTTCGAAAAGCAAAGAACACTTTTATTATTATTAACTAATAATAATAAAGATAAAAATGAAATTTCCTCCAGACAGACCAGTTAGCTGAATATTAAATATTAGAAATCTAGATCATATGTTAACACGCTGACATTTGTTAAATGTGTCTGCTATCTGTTGATGTTGGCAGACACGTGCCGTACCCAAACCTGTACCCGGACCAGTCTCCCAGTGAGGAGTGGAGCATGGAGGAGAGGTTCCGGTCGCTCACCTTTCACGGGCTCATCCTGCGCTCACAGCTCGTCAACTTGCTGATCCGCGGCGTCTGCTACGCAGAAAACCAGTCGGTCAGACCCCTCCTCCTTGATTCTTCTCTCTTCCTCCCTTTTGTTTGTTCTCTTCCTGTCTCATCACCTTTTATCCTGCCTTTATTTCCCACCTCGATTTTCCTAATCTTACTCTATTAGTCTTTTCAAAGGCGGTTAAATTAAAGATCATCCCTTATGGTTATGCCCTATACTTTCTCACTACTACTTGAAAGTGAATATAACATTATACTTTACTTTATTAAGAACTGTTTCTGGTTTTATGTGTTTCATAGTATTTTATTAAAATGTAATCGCCGACGCCACCTTTTTGCTGATTTATTCAAGACAGTGTGTGTATGGATTAAGAATATTATTACCTAAAGTTCTAACCTATTTCGACCAATCAAATCCCACCGAGTAAAATCAAGTCCTGTACACTACATTATGTCTTGCTTGATATTCTGCTTCACTCAGAAATGTTAAATTGCTATGAACATTATACAACACATGTATTTGATTCCAGAGAGAGTCTTCATAAAAAATTAAAAACTGTACTTGCAGGTAATATAATATTTCTAAAATATAAGGCTACTCAAGTGTACTTGGTGTACATTCATAACTGTTTCTTAACACACTTAAGTAAACTCTTTTTTTATTTAACAATTGCACTTTGTTGTAATGGCAAATTTTTTTTTTACTTAAAGTATTTACATTTTACGTTTTTGTCATGCTTTAAAGAACACTTGATGTGTTGACTGAATACTAAAGCACATGTAAAGCACTTGGTTATAATTAGAAATATTTTGCTATTCGATATTATATTGAATATAATCACAACTTAATCATATTTAAAAATGGCATGACACAAAAGTTTCAGTAGAAATGTTATTTATCATAAATGCTTGTCAGTATATTCTGCTGTCAACTTATTTTAAGTCCTACTTAAAAGTGGGTCAAAAATGTCATCTAATTGCTTGTAATATAAATGTAAACTATATATGTTCATTTATACAACAGTTCTTTCTGCTCCTCGAATCTGATTGACTGAGAGCCTTTTCCAGCAGTGCGATATTTTAGGGATAACAGGACACTGTATCACTCCGCTTGCAGTATTTCTCACGGAGGGTGTCATGGTGGATGCCCAAATCCACTACCATTTTACTGTTTTTGTGTCACGGAATGTGGTTTTAAGAGTTCTTTTAGGCGCCATCTCTCTCATAAATACTCTACAGCAGGGGTGCTCAATAGGTCGATCGCGAAGGCAAATCTGGTAGATCGCATATCATTTAAATATGCTTTAGGTCAGTGGTTCTCAAACGGGGGAGCAAAAGATAACTCAAAACTAAAATATAATATAATATATTCACAAATTTTATGACTATGTTAAATAATTAAAAATATACATATAAATAAATAACAGCACCACCTCTCTATGTATTCTGTGATATTCTGTGTTTCGGAGCAGCAAAACTTTTCTCATCGCGCCGTGTGAAATAAAGACTGAACGGCGGCTCAAAACCGCTGCATGAGCATATAATACACAAACTAAAGCTCTCGGCTGGATAAAAGAAGCCAGTGTTAAACTAGTAGCCTAAAGTTTTAATGCATGACTATTGTAATCAAGGTCAGCGCACTGATCACTAACATATATTTGCTTGAACACAGTTCAAGTTCACGTAGTTGTATACAGCGCGTGTTTTATAACGGATGTGCTTGTACATATAGACATCAGACGCAACACTGACACTATTGCATGCTCTGACAGAGGAGTTTCCATACATTCAGAATGGTTTCATTTTTCTTTTATTTTGGTGTGTTTAGTGATTATGGATGGATCCATAGTAGTTTATATGCAGTCCTTTGGCATCTCCCTTTGGTGTTGTTTGGTATTGCAGGTTGACTTAGTGATTATTTGTTAAAATGATTTGTTATTTGTTAAAAATGACTAAATGTAAATGTAAAATGACTGTATAATTGAGCTTTAGTATGTTAGCAAAAGAACACAGACTGTTTGAATCTTGAATTTGTTTAGTTTAAAAATAAGTACATGTATTAAAAAAAAAAAAAAAAAAAAAAAAAAAATTTTTAGTTTAAAAATAAGTACATGTATTAAAAAAAAAAAAAAAAAAAAAAAGACTAAATGTAAAATGTAATGTAAAATTTTTTTTAAATGTAAAAATGACTAAATGTAAATGTAAAATGACTGTATAATTGAGCTTTAGTATGTTAGCAAAAGAACACAGACTATTTGAATCTTGAATTTGTTTAGTTTAAAAATAAGTACATGTATTAAAAAAAAAAATAATAAAAAAAAAATATATTGTTTAGTTTAAAAATAAGTACATGTATTTAAAAAAAAAAAAAAAAACTTTCACTTTTTCAAAATCTTCATCTTTCTCTTTATCTTTCTCTCCTTCCCTTGCTAGCTTGTACTTATTTGAACAAGGCCTGAGACTTGGTGTTAGGGGCACTTTCTCTGTCTGTTTGCCTCTTCAAGATTAATCGCTTTATGTACTCCCCAATTGTAAGTCGCTTTGGATAAAAGCGTCTGCTAAATGACTAAATGTAAATGTAAATGTATTAACACTAGAATACAAAGGTTTTCAGTGAATAGGAAAGGCTGGGCTTGCAGTGTTGATTTGGAGAGGAGGGGGTCTTGGAGTAAAAAAGGTTGAGAACCACTGCTTTAGATAAATGCAGGCACAGTTCTACGGAGGTACTGAGAATGAAAAGAAAAAGCTATGTGTGTGTGTATATATATATATATATATATATATATATATATATATATATATATATATATATATATATATATATATATATATATATAATAATTTAAAGCCATATAAAGATGTATCTCAAATTATTTATTTATTTTAAATGTATTTTATGCATTTATTTATTTTTCACTTGGTATATCATTTCATTTAATTCCAAATGAAATGCAATTAAGACTCAGCTTGTTTGCATGTAAGAATATTATTTTATTATTTCTATATTAACTCTTAAAAGAATGCTAAAGTGTAGTATTTTTCACAGGGGTCTGTTTAGGGGCATTTGCGGTAATCAGAGAAAGAAACATTGATCTGTTTGAACTGTAGATACATTTGAGAGCAGCCTCGCTCTCTTTTTTTCATCTGCCCCTTTGTAGAGTGCCTCACAGCCACGGCTCTCTCATTCAGAGATGACTGAGGATTACCCACGATTCCCTGACATCCACGATCTCGACCTGGCCCTTCTCAATCCACGCATGATTGTGGTAAAGTCCTCTGACCTATCGGACTCTTCTGCAGAATACAGTTCATAAACTTGTGCTCTATATCCAGTTATCTAGGATGTGTGTTGTTGGTGTGTGTATAATGGCTGTTAATTGGTGTTAATTGGAGGCGTGTAAGTGCTCTTGTTGTAAAGTGAGCTTGCAGTGATGACAGTTTGTTCAGCGGTCTCTCTCAGACATAATTAGACTCATTTGTCTCTCTTTTTTTTTTTTCTTAAACAGGATGTGACTCCTTACATGAACCCCTGTCCATATACAGTCTCTCCAAATACACGCATCTCCCAAGTGTTCAATCTGTTCAGAACCATGGGACTTCGACACTTACCTGTAGTCAATGCGGTGGGAGAGGTTTGTCTGAAACACAAACATCTAAAATTTAGTTTGAAACACAGTGACAAAGAAATATAGAAGCAACTTTCTGTCTTCAATTTCTTTGTCTTCATTTATACTTTTTAGGGAAAGTTCACCCAAAAAAGAAAAATTCTGTCATCTCTAATTTCTTGGGACTTATTTTTTTGTGTGGGGTAGATAGTGAATCAGTTAGCTTTACCTAAAATAAAAGTATTATTAATTAAATTATTTAGTTTATTTTTTTACCTTTTTATTTCAGCCAACAAAGGCAACATTTCTCATTTTCATTTTTTATCTTTTTCTAAAATGACTTAAACTGAAAAAAAAATAGATAAAAAAAATAAAAAAATAACTAAAACTTGAATTAAATGAGAAAATATAAAAATAAAATAATTCAAAATGTTAATAACTTGAATTGTATCTAAGTGATAGTAAAGTAACCCTGCTTTGTGCGTGCAAGCAATTTAATGTTAAGATATTTTACAAAATTATCTATCTAGCTAGCTACCTACCTCAAGTTTATTTTTATAGCACTTTTCACTATGCAAATTGTTGCAAAGCAGCTTTACAGAAAATTTAAGTTTCTACATTATATTTAGTAATAGCTTATCAGTGATGATGTCAGGTTGATGTCCATATGGCAGAAATGTACAGTAAAAATCAAGCAGTTAGTTGCTGTCATGTAATCAAACAGATGGTGAACATTATTAACAGCATTGATTACAGTATCTCACAGAAGTGTAACATTTTTGTAATTTTATGATATCTTTTCATGTGACAACACCTGTAGAAATGACACTTTGCTACAATGTAAAGTAGTGAGTGTACAGCTTGTACAACAGTGTAAATTAGCTGTCTCCTCAAAATAACTCAACACACAGCCATTATTGTCTAAACCACTGGCTACAAAAGTGAGTACACCCCTAAGTGAAAATGTCCAAATTGGGCCCAATTAGCCATTTTCTCTTCCCGGTGTGATGTGACTCGTTAGTGTTACAAGGTCTCAGGTGTGAATGGGGAGCAGGTGTGTTAAATTTGGTGTTATCGCTCTCAATCTCTCACACTGGTCACTGGAAGTTCAACACCGGACCCCCTATGGCAAAGAACTCTCTGAGGATCTGAAAAAAAGGATTGTTGCTCTACATAAAGATGGCGTAGGCTATAAGAAGATTGCCAAGACCCTGAAACTGAGCTGCAGCACGGTGGCCAAGACCATACAGCGGTTTAACAGGACAGATTCCACTCAAAACAGGCCTTGCCATGGTCGACCAAAGAAGTTGAATGCACGTGCTCAGCATCATATCCAGAGGTTATGTTTGGGAAATAGACGTATGAGTGCTGCCAGCATTGCTGCAGAGGTTGAAGGGGGGGGTGGGGGGGGTCAGCCTGTCAGTGCTCAGACCATATGCCGCATGCTGCATCAAATTGGTCTGCATGGCTGTCATCTCAGAAGGAAGCCTCTTCTAAAGATGATGCACAAGAAAGCCCGCAAACAGTTTGCTGAAGAGAATCAGTCTAAGGACATGGATTACTGGAACCATGTCTTGTGGTCTGGTGAGACCAAGATAAATGTTTTTGGTTCAGATGGTGTCAAGCGTGTGTGGTGCCAACCAGGTGAGGAGTACAAACACAAGTGTGTCAAAGACAAGTGTGCCTACAGTCGAGCATGGTGGTAGGAGTGTCATGGTCTGGGGCTGCATTGAGGGAACCATGAGGGTCAACATGCACTGTGACCTACTGAAGCAGAGCATGATCCCCTCCCTTCGGAGACTGGGCCGCAGGGCAGTATTCCAACATAACGTCCACTGGCTTGCTAAAGAAGCTGAGGGGTAAAGGTGATGGACTGGCCAAGCATGTCTCCAGACCCAAACCCTATTGAGAATCTGTGGGGCATCCTCAAACGGAAGGTGGAGGAGCACAAGGTCTCTAACATCCACCAGCTCCGTGATGCCATCATGGAGGAGTGGAAGAGGACTCCAGTGGCTACCTGTGAAGCTCTGGTGAACTCCATGACCAAGAGGGTTATGGCAGTGCTGGAAAATAATGGTGGCCACACAAAATATTGACACTTTGGGCCCAATTTGGACAATTTCACTTAGGGATGTACTCGTTTTTGTGGCCAGCGGTTTAGACATTAATGGCTGTGTGTTGAGTTATTTTTAGGGGACAGCAAATTTACACTGTTATACAAGCTATACTCTCACTACTTTACAATGTAGCAAAGTGTCAATTTCTTCAGTGTTGTCGCATGAAAATATATAATCAAATATTTACAAAAATGTGAGGGGTGTACTTCTGTGAGATACTGTATATTCAATTCAAAGATTATTTGTATAGCGCTTTTTACGATTAGTAGCGCAAAGCTACTTCACAGGAAATTAAGTTTCTAAAATATATTAATATTTTTAGATTTATAATTAACTTATGGCAAAATTAGCTTAGCATGGCTGTCAACAGCAATAACTGGTTTGCATTTGGTTTGTATATGTTGCAATCAAATGTATAGCAAAATCTGTCTGTCTGTCTGTCACAGCTTCGCAGGTTGTGCAAGAATTGTTTCATAAAGTGGTGTTTTGTCATCTATCTCTTTCAGATTGTGGGAATTATCACCAGACATAATCTTACCCATGAGTTTTTAGTTGCTAAACTCCGACAGCATTACATCACAATCTAAGCCTCCGTCTTTGATCAAGCAGCCAAGCTGGAGTGAGGCGTCCTCGAGGTGAGAATAGCCTTAACCCCTGCTTCAGGTCACACCCTAAAGCCATTCCTAATATATGCGTGGACCGCTAGAGTTCGGTATCTGACCCGTCCTCAAACACACACACACCTCATTCTAGCACTGATGCAGGTGAAGTCCTGTTCATCAGTGCCGCCTGTGCTTTACCAACCTCACTCTTGCACTTTTAATTTTGTCTCTCCTGAGTTCTGAATGTTTTGATAGTTCTCACCATTTCTGTGTATTTTCTTTTGCACAAAGACTGATGTAAACCACTGACCACAGTCCCTGGTCGAAAGGGCAAATGTCATGAAAACTGTCAAGAATGGTCTGGGCCATCAACCTAAAATCAAAAGAAAAAATATTTTTGCTTGAAGAAAGTGCATTTTTAGGACCCTTAAGATTTTATGCATGTCATTATTTTTTAATTGCAGTTAAACATTTTCTCCAAATTACTTTAATGCCAAAATCAATTTAAATTGTATTGCCATAATTAATGCTGATTTAAATAAAATCAGTGAATTACTGTAATTCAAATATTTTATTTTGTTAAATGTTTTAGAAAATTACCATAATAGAGTAATCAATGAAAAGAAGTTCACCAATATATATATATATATATATATATATGAATTATGGGGCGTAACTGTAAATAATTGTCTTTTTTTTTTTTTGTTAATGCCAAAAGGCAACAATACAATGTTTTGTTGAATTAGGCTTCATTTACTAAACAAAAATAAACAGTATTTTTCTTTTCTTTGATTTTGGGTGAAATGTACGGATGCCTGCTTACGCCGCTGAACAAAAATGTATAAGGATTTTCATCTCATATAATCATGCCATTATTTCAATAATGCCCTTTTTTGTGACACATTTACTCTATTTCAAAATGCAACGTAAAGTTGTTCAATTCCAGTGTTTTGGCATTTATTCCAAGTGAATGTTTTAGTTGTAGGTGTGGCATTAATAATATTTTTACGGTTCTTTTTTCCTGTTCCATTGAAATGCCCTGACATTCATGACGTTGTTTTGACAGGGAAGAAAGTTCTCAGGGTGTGTTTGTAGTAATTAACTAATCAAACCACCATAAAATCACTGAATTACAGGGATTTATGTAATGTATGTGCTTGTTTTCATAACTTAACACAGTCATGATTTTAGTATATCATAATTTGACTGGTTTGATTTCAAGGGACTTACAAGAGCAGACTAAATAGTATTAGAAGAAATTATGGCACATTTGTCATATCAACGCATTCCTGACATATGTTTTGTTGACTGTAATTTTCTTTTTTGATTTATTTAAGATGAAGGGTATTTTGTCTACTTGCTGCGAAAACATTTGTAATTTATGCTTTAAAATGTTGTTTATTGCAGTTTTTTATTGTGATGTGAAACTATCAGAGTTTTATTTGATGTGTCTTTTTAATGTTTGTATTATAACATGCTGTTTCATTTCTTTACTAAAACTGTGCAGCAGGGTTGGAGAGCCGACTAAACAGCATCCATCTGTTATAAAAGCTTCATAAACGATATGCAAATGTTGCGTGAAAATAATCTGTGATCTCAATATTGCATTGTGATATCGTTCATTATGGTTTTTCAGGTGATTTAATTTAATGCAGTAGCCAAAATAAAATATACACCCTTGTAAGACTTGTGTTCAGTGGAATGAGTTCAGGTTTTGGTCCGAATTTATATCAAATCAAAACTGCTTTTTATTGTATATCCTAAAACGATTAAGGTGAAATTACGTTTAATACTTAAGTATGGACAGACAGTCGTTGAAAAAAACTGCATTCTTTCCACTAGCAGATATCTTTTCTGTACAGAACTTCTGCCAGTCAGCGTTCAAAAAAACAACAACAGATGCTGCTTATTATCATAAACTCTTGTATCACGCAGTGAAAGGTGGACAACAAACAATTACATATGGAAGTCACTGTGCAGAAAAACTGCATGGAGCATTACAGTCTCCAGACAGTGCAAAATATGCTCTGGTCAAACGCAAGTATTTCAATGGACAGACAGTGCAAAAAAAACAACAAACAATTATTATGGACAGACGGTGCAAAAAAACTGATTGGTAGTCAGTTTAGAGTGCTCACACTGACAGCAGTATGAAAAAAAACGACAAAACAGCAACATTCTTTTTCAATGGACAGAAGTTGGCAAAAAAACAACAAACAATTTCCAGAGATAGGGCCATTTGTGACAGTGCAAAAAAACAACAAACAATTTGAGCAGAGTACAGCTTAGTCTTATGCAAATGAGCATCAATAACAATTTACAATGGGAGCGCAGACAGTGATCTGCTCTCTGATGCAGGCCAATAGAAACCAACAGCACAGGCGACGGGCCTTTCCATATGGACAGACAATCCAAAAAAACAATCTCCTCATTTAATAATTCTTAATCATTTATGGACAGACAGTGCAATATTTATAACATAACTAAAATGTTTACATATGGACAGACAGTTCAAATCTAACTCACTGAGCATTTCAGTGCTCCAGAAGGAAAAAAAAAACAAACAACTGAGGCATGCAGTTTACATAGCACGGCCAGGAAAAAAAACTGCACTGGAGCATTTACAGTCGCTCCCATATCTCAGTGAAAAAAAAAAAAACAACGAGCAATTTACATATGACAGACAGTGCAAAAAAAACTGCACTGAGCATTTACGTGCTCCCTTTTGAGACAGTCAAAAAAACACAACAGCAATTGTACTATGCGTCGAGAGACGCTGCAAAAAAACAACAAACAATTTACATATGGGAACAGACAGTCAAAAAAACAACAACAGCAATTTACATATGGACAGACGTGCAAAAAAACAACAAACAATTTATGATGTGGAATGACAGTCGAAACCAAGACTCACGTGGGATTACAGTGCTCCAGACAGTGCAAAAAAACAACAACAGCAATTTACATATGGACAGAGTACGTGCAGAATACACAAACAATTTACATATGCACAGACGGTGAAAAAAACTGCCTAGAGGGTCATTTACTGTGGCTCCAGACAGTGTCGTCTCATAAAAAAACAACAACAACAGCAATTTACTTGGACAGACAGTGTCAAAAAAACAACAAACATAGTTACATATGGACAGCCAGTGCAAACAAAACAACAGGGGGCTTGAACAATGTTACATATGGACAGAAGTGAAAAAAACAACAAACAATTTACATATGAAGACAGTTGCTATTAAGCAGAAAGGACAACAAACAATTTACATATGGCAGACTGCAAAAAAACCAAACAATTTACATATGGACAGACATCCAGGTTGTAAAACCTTACAAAACAATTTACGAGATGGACAGACAGTTTCAAAAAAACTCAGGCACTGGAGACCATTTACGAGCCCGAGCTCGTTGAAAAAAAAAAAAAACAACAACAGCCTTTGACATATGGACGCAGGATGAAAAAAAACTCATCATCTGGAGCATTTCATTCTGGCGCAGCAGTGCAAAAAAAAAAAAACAACAGATGACGGCAATTTACATATGAGGGCGGGGTCAGCCACAGGAGCCCAAAAAAACTCTTCCGCATCTGAAGCATTTACGTGCCAGACAGTGCAAAGGCTGACATCAACAGCAATTTACATTGTCACTCACACTGACAGACAGTATCATGTCGCTCGCAAAAAAACAACAAACAATGGAGGGACGCTGATCGAGTTGGGTGAAGACGACAGGTGAATGCTCTCTCTGTGACCTTGAGCGCAGAGAAGCCAAACTGAAACTCTCGCAGTGAGAGCAATTGCCCCGCTGAGTGCAAAAAACAACAACAGGGATTTCCCCAAGCATGACACGCACTCAGCGTGAGTGTCATCCGCGTCTTACAAGGACAGCACGGCATTTGCAACAACGCCGTTTGAAATTTGCTCTTTTAGAGGCTCTATGGATCGACGCCGGATGGCTGCAGGGTAAAAAAACAACAAACAATTTACATATGACAGACAGTCTGCGAGCAAAAAAACTGGGTGCACTGCAAGAGGTCCAATCCGGCTGCTTGAGGCATTTCAATGGCGGATCCAGGCATCAGTGCAAAAAAACAGTCAGGGAAGAATGGGAGTTACATATGTCGCTGAAGACAGTGCAAAAAAAACAACAAATCAATGAGTTACATATGGCTAGAGCAGCTGAAAAAAACAACAAACAATTACATATGGATAGCAGACGTGCAAAAAAACAACAAACTCCCATTTACATATGGCAGACAGTGCAAAAAAAACAACAAACAATTTACATATGGAATAGCCATTGGCTCGGTCGTCAAAAAAACCGCCGTGGATTGGTTCATTTTTTTTTATCCTAGACAGTGAAAAAAAACAAACAATCAACAGCAATTTACATATGGACAGACAGTGCAAAAAAACTGCACTGTGAGCATTGAAATAGGCTTCAGACAGTGAAGAGGAAAAAATAGTTTTTCCCATACAGTGTCAATTCGACGCAGTATGACAGACAGTGTAATCTCGAAAAAACTGCACTGGAACATGTTACAGTACTCCAAAGTGCAAAAAAACAACAACAGCAATTAGTCATATGACAGACAGGTCAAATAAGAAAGGAAATTCAAACAATTTAATATGGACAGTACATATTTACAGACTGTACAGAAAATAAGTGCAAAATCACAACATATTTACTTCAAACACAATGTATATCAAAAACAATCAACTATCAGTAAACATCAAAATATACACCGTATTTGGGCACATCAAACATTGTGTACAGTATCATACTAATGTAGTCTAACATAGTAATAACTGTGTATTTACACCAGTGGTCCGTTCTTTGTACCTCGCAACAGATTAAAATACATCTGAGATGATGGTTGAGAGAGATCTTCTAATCGTGAAAGGTGACAGATTATTCATATGCAGTGTCTCTGGCTATGTGCATTTATGGTTCTTCAGTGAACGAAGGTTTGTTAGTGCGTGTGTGCGTGTATCCAGTAGAACGGTTAAAATGCATCTGGATTTGTGTGAGTGGGAGTTGTCTAGGTGAGTTATTACTGAGACTGTTCTATTGCCTGATAGCCTGAGGGAAAGGTCCCTCAGCGGCTAGATGTATCGATACTCGAGACCAACGTCGCATTGGCTCGCGGCAAGACAGCAGTCTGTGGGACGGGTAATGACTGGATCTTTGATATCCTCCGGGCTTTCCTTAAAAAAGTCACCGCCTGGTGTAGATATCCTGAGGGAGGGAACTCACCTTACAATGTGGCGGGCATTTCTGCACGACCTTTATAAGGAAACAGAGCCCTGCGGTTGCCAAGCGGTGCTGTTTCCAACAAGGCGGTGAATTACAGCCGGTAAGGATGTCTCCATAGATATAAATAAATAAATGAGATGTAAATAGATTAATGAAATGTGCACTGTTTTTAATTTATTTGTGATTTTTTTACATGATTCCCAGCCGTCTCATTATTTATAAGAGACGCTGATGATTTACAGTATTTGTACAGGCTTTACATTTTTACTTCAGTGTTGTAATTACCAATTAATTTAATTTCACCCGCTCTTTGAAACAGTTTTGTTACATGACAGCATTAATTACAGCTTCTTAAAGATCATGTTACCTGCATCCACCTGCGCTTCATCAAGCCACATCCCATAATATCTGTCATGTTGAGTGAGAGGTGGTTCTCTTCAAATTAATGTCCATGGCTCAGATTAACTTTATAGCATGTGTAAAACTGCTTTATAGCAATACAATTATAAAGTAATTATTTCATCACTAATCAATATTTGAATGAGTAAAACTGGCTGTGTCATGTATGTAGCCTATTATAGACTACACAATATTGTATCTTATTTTCAAATTCATTTTTGTATTATTATTAAATTACACAAAATTGTCCCTGGACCAGCAGGGTATTTCAACTCTTATAATAAAGTAGCGGTGGCTGTGATAGATTTTAAGTATCAATTCTGCTTAAAAGATGAAACGATCAAAGCAATCCTGTTTACACTAAATACTAAATAAGCTGCTCCCGAGCAGGTTTAAGTTTACGGACCAGTTGCTATGACTGCAACTTTGAGCAGAATGAGCTTTCTTATGAAATGAACAATAACAAATGGGATCCAAGATCAAGTGAAATCTGCTCTCTGATCAACAATAGAAACAAATCCAGCGAACAGGCGACGGGCCTTTCCATCCAATCCAAAAAAACAATCTGCTCATTTAATAATTCTTAATCATTTATATAATATTTATAACATAACTAAAATGTTTACATATGTTCAAATCTAACTCAGATTTCTTTGAAGGAAGCAACCGCGGCATGCAGTTCATAGCACGGCCAGGAATGCAGTACTCGCTCCCATATCTCAGGGAACCGAGGTTACGATAGTAACCGAGTACGTTCCCTTTTGAGATCACACTCGTACTGCGTCGAGAGACGCTGTATGGGAACCAGTCCAATCATGCCGTGCTATGATGTGGAATGACTCGAAACCAAGACTCACGTGGGATTAGACCCAGGGGAGTCCGTAGAATACACCAAGCACAGGGTGAGCCTAGAGGGTCATCTGTGGCTCGGGTGTCGTCTCACAAGAATACTTGGTGTCAATATAGTTTATGGACAGCCCAAACAAAAGAGGGGGCTTGAACAATGTTGGTGAAGTCAACCCAGAAGATTGCTATTAAGCAGAAAGGACTTTGGCCTGCACCGCAGGGACATCCAGGTTGTAAAACCTTACAAAACCTGCGAGATGGTTCCTCGGGCGGAGACCATTCGAGCCCGAGCTCGTTGACAGCCTTTGACATAACGCGGATGAGCTCATCATCCGGTTTCATTCTGGCGCAGCGTGCAGCAGATGACGGCAAGAGGGCGGGGTCAGCCACAGAGCCCAATAACTCTTCCGCATCTGAAGCCGCCAGAGAAAGGCTGACATCAAGTTCATTGGTGTCATCCGCGTCTTACAGCATGGCATTTGCAACAACGCCGTTTGAAATTTGCTCTTTTAGAGGCTCTGTGGTTCGACGCCGGATGGCTGCAGGGGATGACAGAGCTCTATCGAGCTGGGCTTAAATGGTGTGGACAATTCGTGATGCTTGCACAGGCATTTCTAACTCGCTGGCGGATCTCCGGCATCAGCAAAGAGTCAGGGAAGAATGGAGTTTGTGCTGAAGAGTAAGTGTATTATCTGAGTTACGGTGGCTAAAGCAGCTGACTTATATAGCCAGACGCCCCTCCCATTTTGGCGGGCTATGAGCGGGCTGGATAGCCAATTGGCTACAGGTCGTCACCGCCGTGGATTGGTTCATTTTTTTATCCTAGATGAACCAATACTGCATTTATACACTGCGTGATTGAAATAGGCTTCATTGAAGACTGGAAAAAATAGTTTTTCCCATACACTGTCTTCGACGCATATGAGTGCCGTATTCGAAAGGAACTGATTCGGTTAGTACTAAATATAGTCATAGGGTGACAATCACCTGACTCGAAATTGAGGGCAAAGGAAATTCAAATTGAATCAGCATAATAGCAAAATAAGTATCACAACATATTTACTTCAAACACAATATATCAAAAATCAACTATGTAAACATCAAAATATATATTTACAGGTCAAACCAACAATCTCACTAATGTTAACATCAATAACGTTCTTTGTACCTCGCTTAATACATCTGAGATGATTTGAGAGATCTTCTAATCGTGATGACTGGTCTCTGGCTAATTTGGTTCTTCAAACGAATTTGCGTATTAGATTAAAATATCTGGATTAAGTTGTCTAAGATTCACTGAGCGTTCTAGTGTTCGCCGATAAAGGGCAGATGTATCGATACTGAAGAGAGACCACGATCAGTTCACCGATTGGCTCGCGGCAAGACAGCAACTTAATGGATGACATGGAAGTATCATTAGAACTGAAAGTCACCTGACGACAAACTTGACACATTTCTGAAGTACATTTATAAGGAAACAGCCAAGCGAATATTTCACATGAATTACATCAGTGTTAAGACAAGCATGTATGGAATAAATAAATGCATACTGTTTTTAAGTTTGCACATTTATGATTTTTTACATGATTCCCAATTATTTATAATGACTGTATTTACAGTATTTGAAATACAGGCTCTTACATTTTTACTTCAACCTGTGTAGTAATTACCAATTAATTTAATTTCATCTTTGAAACAGTTTTGTTACATGACAGCATTAATTACAGCTTCTTAAAGATCATGTTAACCTGCAAGATACTTAACACATCCCCTGAGCAGTTAACACATGGTGACACACCTGTATAAAGATTACATGATGCTATCAATTATTTATAGCATGTGTGTTCAATGACAATTTTAACATAAACTTATTTCATACTAATCAGTGATACTTCTGAAAGACATGAAATATAGCAGATGTCTTGAGATGAAAGGAACCACAATATTGTTTTTATTATTATTATTGTCCCTGGAAGGCGGCTCTCTTCAACGCAATAAACTGAAGCGGTGGCCCAAGAAGTTTTAAGTATCACTCTTAAAGATGTGAGCCAGCATATTTTACTCTGTTTACACATGACTAAGCTGCTCCCGAATGGTTTAAGTTTACACCAGTGTATAACTGAATAGAATGTGCTTTGAATAAACAGCCAATATGATCCAATGATCATGAAATCATCAACAATCAAATCCAGCGAACTAGTTAAGAGTGAGAATTTCCACCCCAGTTAAATACTTGAGTGTTTGTTTTTTTTATTTTTTTTACTATTATTTTTTGAATTTTTGTTTGTTTGTATGTATATGCACTGTTTTGTATATATTTTCCTAGCGTTAAGAGGTATCTGGTCATATTCCTGGAATGAGTTGTCTTTTCAGTGTGATAAATAAAGAGCATCTGCACCTGCTGCTCACTCCCAGAAATCATGTTCACAGCAGATTCATTAAGCTCTTCACGGCCGATCTCATGAAAGTGCGTATCAATAGGAGCCAAATAAACTCACTCTGTGGTACACATGCAAAAAATACAGACCTCCTAATGTAACGGCTGACGTGTCGGACAAGTGGAACCATTTCAGCTCAGATCCGCGGGATCAAGGGTTCCATGAGGAAACACGGCCTCATAAAATGGTGCCGTGACCCGGATGAGAGCTAATCGTGGCATTCCTCAATGGCAAATTAGGATGCTGTCTTTACACTCACCCCCCTAAACATTCCAGTTCATCTGTAATGGGTTTTTTTACTACCTGCTCCGAGGATGCACATCATAGTGAACCCCTGATCTTCTGCGTTGGAAAGGCAACACAGTTCATGGACTATTGTGGACAGGTCTCCCATCAGATTGATTGACTGTCACTCACAGACACAGGCCTTTCTTGCTGGCCTGTAATAATAGTTCATAAGTGCAGACTTCTCTCAATTTGGTATGTGTATTATATTTTACACGAAAACATTAGCTGCTTTGTCTAGATTCCAAATTCAAAAACATTTTTGAGTTCAAAAAAGTTTGTATTTATTTATACTTATACTTTAAACTGGCAACACTTTTTATTGTATCAGATACCAGATCAAGGAAGTCTTAAACTAAAAGGGTGAAAGAGAAATATGAGGGCAAAGGAAAAATTTAAACCATGATGAGCTAAACTAAAATATCCTTTCAATATTGTGCCAATTGTGATACAGCACTGAAAAAATACAATGTAAAACAATACCACAAAATATCTAATATTAACTTTTAGTTTTTTATATAGTATATATAATATAAACAAATATATACAGGCCGATAAATATATATCATTGCAAATACCCAGTTATTTATTTATTAGTAAAAATATACTAATATGACATTTTCAGTTGTGGCACTGGATTTCCATCACAATGAACAATACTGCCAAAAAGCATTTTCAAAAGTTAGTGTCTTTTTCTTTACACGGGGACAATAGTGTCTGTGAAGAACATTTACTACAAGGGTACAATAGTTCACATGTCTGTGAAGAACATGTTTGAAATAAAAGTGCATATAAATTTGATTTGTGAAGGAGAGAGACTACTGAAATCTGAATCATCTCTTGAGTAAATCACCTCTAAAATAAATTGAGAGAAGAATAACTTGTAACTGCAAGAGCACATTTGGCAGTTAACACATGGTGACACACCTGAAAAGCTTCTCAAATGATATAAAAAGTGTGAAAATGTTTTTAACATAAACTTAATACCAGTGATACTTCTGTAAGAAATGTAACTATATAGCAGATGTGGGATAAAGGAACATACAATAACAGGCGGCTCTTACTAAACTGATGGCCCAAGAAGTTGTATTTTTGTTCCAAATATTTTACTCTGTCAAATTATAATTTGTCTGCTGGTCATGTGTGTGCTAAAAACAGCCAATGTTTTTTAGATGCTTTATTTTATAAAAGTCCACAGAACCACCTTAAATAAAGTTGACTACAGTATGTGCACTGTTTTATATATTCACTCAGCGTTAATTGAGTCACTTTTTGACAGCCGTCTCAATTTGCCCGAATTGTCCATGTTCATACTCTGTTACTTCTGTCAGTTC
This sequence comes from Schizopygopsis malacanthus, assembly GCA_027474115.1. Lineage (NCBI taxonomy): Eukaryota > Metazoa > Chordata > Actinopteri > Cypriniformes > Cyprinidae > Schizopygopsis > Schizopygopsis malacanthus. The sequence continues at coordinate 4,626,496 of CM049881.1, forward strand.
TTTCAAGATTCAGATCAATGTATGAAAAACCCTGTCCTGACAGAGATGTGTGTGACCTGAATACCGAGCATCTGCCACCTGGAGGGCGTTTTGCCACTATGGTCATGTTCACATCAAATCTGCCACTTTAAGCTCTCTCAGGCCGAGTGCAGTGAATGAGTCCTCAGACTAACACCATCCTCACCCTCAGGTCCGACACGCTTGCAGACTGCTCGTCTAATTGGAGGAGATGTAGTTCTCCTGTCACTGCCATCTCACTGGATTCACACCAGACCCAAGACATTTCAGTCTCTGACAGTCTGTTTCCAGTGTGTGAGACGAAACACGGCTTTCATAAAATGATAAGAGCAATGGTCTGAGCGGAGGCATTATTCATGGCAATCAGGAGCGAGCCCGCTGAGCCTTGTGTTCATTCCAGGATTACGACTGACATGGCTGTGAGTTGTTTACTAAGGTTAGCGCAGGTCATAGTGAATGAGAAAGGCACCAACAGCTTTCATGGACTCATTATAGTGCAGTGCTGATGTGTCCTGTAATGAGATCTGATAATGACTGTCACTCACAGAAGAGATGGCCTTTCTGGGTGATGTAAATGAGTTAAATCCTCATGAATGGACAGACTTCTGGGGCTCAATGGTGAGCTTTTGTGTTTCTGTGTTAGTTATTTTAGCAGCTTTCGCTTTGTCTAGATTCCAAATCTGAAAAACATGATTCAAAAAAACAAGTTTGTATTTTTTATTTATACTTTAAACTTTTTTATTGTATCAGATACTTTCTGATCAAAAGTCTAAAACCCCTTAAAAAATACTGTTTAAACCATGCTGAGCTTCTTCCTTTCAATATTAATTATATGAAAAAAAGAGTAAAACAATACATTTAATATTTCTAAGTATAGAAATGTAACAAAAAGAAATAACAGCACAAATTATTTATTTATTGGTAACAAATGGCAATTCACATTTATCCGGGTCTGTCATTTTGAAATTAAAAATACTTCATTAAAAGCACACCAATCTTGTGTTTGGGTTTCATAAATATCATAAATGGATGCAGAATAAGTAAAACATTAATGCACATCATTATCGTGATTTTTGCCATATATTATATTTCAACAATATTTATTAGCACTCAACTACTTGTACATAATAAACATATCAAACAAATATAAACCATCAGATAATATAAAGCACAACAGGCATTGCAAAATATAGACACATATTCTAACAGTCTTGTTTCCATGTTACATTCGTTTCCATGTTTCAAGACTTGAACAAAAAGTTTCAGTTTAACATCTGCATTTTTGTAACATCAAATTTAATTTCATCATTGTTTTCTACTCTACATATTTGTTTTCTGTGTCAACTATAATTACAATACATGCCGTTTTTATGAGCTCATATTTATACTACAATTTCTGCCGTAAAAATAAGGCCCAATGTGCTGTTAATATGTTGACATAAAGACGTTTTCTGTATTTATTTTTCCCCCACATATTTTAAATTACAGATTGAATTGTGTTTTATAGGCAACGCTTTAAAATAAGCTTCCATTAACATGATATTAATCTTAATTTCTACATTATAAAAACTAAATTTGTATCTGTTAATATAACCTAATGGCCCTGAGCCAACATGAACTAACAATAAACAGTTGTATTTTTATTCAACTTAACTTAAAAAACATGAATAAATGCTTTATTAAATGCATTGCTCATCATTAGTTAAGGTTAGTTCATGCATTAACTAATGTTAACTAATGAGACCTTTTGTAGACTTAACAGACCATTTCCTGAAAGAAAATGACCAGTATCTTTTGTTTTTCTACATTTTCTTCTTATTTTTTTCCCCTCACATGAGATATGTTTTACTTTTAAGTTCATTTAACCCAGGACCATGTCAAATTACTTATTAAAGACAATGGTAATAAAAAATTGGGGGAGAAAATGTGAACGTTACAGAACCTGACCTCAGATTTACTTTTATTTAGATTTACTCAGATGTTTTTTCCTCTCTTAAATACATGTACATTTTAACCTAAAAAGTGAATGGACAACCGCCCACATGTAAAATAATTTATATATCATAAATATATGTTGTAATCTGTATCGGTCATCATAGCTAACCTTTTTTAGAGTTACACCCAAGGGTGCTGGAGGACCCTATACGATCCAGCCGTCCCCCGAAACAGCCAGACATGCTTTTGCTCCGGGTCGACATGAGGAGATCTATGAGGCGGTTTCTCTGCGTCTCAAACCCATCCGAGGGGTTAGTGTCCTCCGCCGGAGCTGCTGCTTCCTCTCGGTCCCAGGACGTGGAGGCCAGGCTCTGCTCCAGCGCCGTGTTGCTGTCCTCATAATCGACGGCTCTCTCCGGAGCCTCTTCTGCGTCCAGGGCCTCCTCAAACTGCTGCAGCAAGCTCTGGAGAGCAGAAAACAGTCAACCTAGCCAGTTTCTTTTATTGAACTCAATATTATTTGCATGCTCAAGATTATATAATTGTATTTTTCCTGTTTGCATTTCCTGTTTAAATCTCATTCAATTTAAGGCCTCGATGAAACTAACACCGTAAAAATTACCAAAAACGGTAACATCAAAAAAATTGTTTTAATCAAGTCTAAAAATATAATTTAAAGGTAACGTTCACCAAAAATTGAAATTTTGTCATCATTTACTCAGCATCAAGTTGTTCCAAACCTGAATGATTTTATTTCTTCTGTTGAAAATAAAAATATAAATTTGAAACCTATTGACTTCCATTCTATGGGGGGGAAACATACTATGGAAGTCAATGGGTGCCATTAAGTGTTTGTTACCCACATTCTTCGAAATATTTATTTTTGTGTTCAAAACTCATAAAGGTTTGGAACAACTTGAGGAAAAACGTACCATCCCTTTAACGTTCAGTCAACCAACATACATCCATTTATACCAAAAAACACACTTTTCTGTGTTAAATGAGGTAGAAAAGGCTTGCAAGTTACCACTTTTTATCATAGTTACTAGAGTAAATGGATCCAAACGTTCTAATGTCACTGCGAGTTCTCTATATATTAGTATTTATTATTTTAAGGGTTGAAAGCAGAAATACCTTCAGCTTGGCCATGTTGCTGGCAGGAGTGTGTCTGCTCAACATGTGCGCTTCTACATCCATCTGATGCCAAAGCAGGACCAGTAGTCCTGTGAGAATAAGTCCTCTGATCATCTCTGGCTTCCTTTGGCTGCTGGCTCTTTGTCTCTGAACTGGCCGTCTGCCTGCTTGGCTCTTATATAGGGACAGTTGACTGTCAGGAGCTCATCCTCTGGAAACCATGTGAAGTGCATTCCGACACCTCATCTGTGATAACGCTCCTGGAGCAGATTTCCTTTTAAGTGGCTGTTTGGGGCAGTGAGAGGTGGCTCGCTGGAGAACTCCTGATGTGCGGCGCTGGGACACAAACAGTGACCTCAGGCATCATGGGAATGCATCCGCTGCACGAGTGGCTCACATGCTTCCGGCATCACCTCACAACTGATACAAACTACAACTAACTATACCATAAGGGGTTAAAACAGATCATGGTCTATATATAGGCCGGTGATGATGACTGAAATTATAACTTTATGGAAAACTAGTAAAGGTAACAAAGCAGAACCTTCACCCATGTGCATGTTAATGAAAACTGAACTAGTTTCTGTAAACTGGTTAATAGACATTTTAATACACTGGTGATCTAAAATCCTGAGTGAAAATAAGTTTCTTTGGCAAAGAAAATGAGTGAAGTGTAGATATTTGTCTGTCAAGTTTCTGAATCTAAAATAGTGTGGTGGTTACTGTTTTGTTGCAGAATAAATGATGTAGATGATAGGGAGAATGAAACTTGTAAAATGTGAATATTATATATGTATAAAAGGTAAAACAAGCCATCTCCCATATCATCTCTGTATTTATAATGTATTAAACAATAAAACAACTATGAAACAGGGCTATTATTCTTAGTTAAGTACTATAACTATAGTTACTACACTGTAAAAAAAAAAGTTTTAAAATCTTAAAGTTTTTATTACCCCGCTGACTTACTTTTTAGGTTAGTCAAAAAAAATCATTTGTTGACCCTTAAATTAATTTCTGCTTGAAAACATAATTTATTTTGTCTTTTTTTCTAGTTTAACTTAATGTACTAAAATGTTTAAAACTGTCATAAAATAACTAAAACACTGAAAATGTAATGCACCTATATAGAAAAATAAAATAAAAAAGAATAGAAATGACAAATACAGACCAAACATTACAAAAATTGTAACTAATCTTTATTATTATTATTGTACATCAAATTTTGATTTAATATTATTCAAATATGCTAAGAATATTTTCTATTTGAAACAATCATTGCCGCCCCACTTTAGAAAGGATGTTTCAGAAATGGGACAGTATGTTTTGACTAATTGTCACGGATCTGCCTATCCTGCTCCCTTTCCAATCACAGCGCACGCCCTCACCTGGTTTCACTCATATGATTGAGCACACCTGCATCACTTACCTTCACCCTTCAAAGCTCACTCACCTCTGTCACTATCGGCTGATCTTAATGTGGTTGCAGCTTACACTGGTCGATGTCCTCCTGTCTGCCCGTCTATCCTTGGAACTCATCTCTGCCGGTGGACACGCAAGTAAAACAGTGATACTGTTCATCCTGCTTCCAGAACATTCTTCATTGTCTCTCTTCTGTTGGAAGCCCTTCCTGAGTTACTTTAATAAATTCCCTTTTGTTTGCAAACCTGTCTGTCTCCTTTGACCAGTACCGTGACAGAAGATCAGCCCGTAAAAAAATAGAAGATCCGACCTCACCGAAGATAGGTTGGAAATCGCCTCCATAAATGTGTGGCCCAGGGAAAGGACAATCTGTCCGGAGGAGGTACTATTCCTCTTCCAGAATGGACGGTTTGGAGGATTATGTGGAGGAATTTTTAACAACCTGCCACCAAGATTCGGCGAACGCACGCTATGGAGGGTTTCAGAGTCGGGTTGGAGAGGATATCCAAATGTTGAGCCGTCAGGTGACCCAGCTGGTGTTTGGCACAGTATGGGACTTCGCCCTGTGCTGCCGAGCCCGTCCAGCTCACCTTCTTCCCCACTGGTTCCGTCCATTCCGCGCTAACCGAGCGCCCCCAGGTACCCCTGGGTTTGTTAATAGATTATGAGGGGAGGGTTTGGAGCCCGGCCCCAGAGCTGCTCCTCGCCACGCCCTCCGGTGCCTGCTCCTCACCAGCGCCCTCCGGTGCCGACTCTCACAAGTTCTCATTCTTCCGCTGGTCCTGCCCAGCTCATCTTCTTCGCCGCTGTTCCGTCCAGCACTTAGAGCACCCACCAGAGTCAACACAAGTCAGCGTCACCCGAGCGCCCACGAGAGTCCGCGCCACCCGAGCGCCCACGAGAGTCCGCGCCAGCACAAGCTGGAGCGCCCCCAAGAGTTGGTTCCGTCCATTTCCGCTGGTTCCGTCCAACACCGATGCCTCCGCTGGTTCCGTCCACTCACCGATGCCTCCGCTGGTTCCGTCCAGCTCACATGCCTCCGCTGGTTCCGTCCAGCTCACCGAGGTTCCGTCCAGCTCACTGATGCCTCCGCTGGTTCCGTCTAGCTCACCGATGTCCGCTGGTTCCGTCTAGCTCACCGATGCCTCCGCTGGTTCCGTCCACTACCGATGCCTCCGCTGGTTCCGTCCAGCTCACCGATGCCTCCGCTGGTACCGTCCAGCTCACCGATGCCTCCGCTGGTTCCGTCCACACCGATTCCTCCGCTGTTGGCCAGCTCACCGATGCCTCCGCTGGCCCCGGCCAGCTCACCAGCCTCGCCTGGGCCGGTCCGGCTCACCTTTGCCTCCACTGTCCGTCCAGCTTAGCGCTTCCCGAGCGCCCCCAAGAATCAGCGCTTCCCGAAGTTCCGAGAATGCGCTTCCCGAGCGCCCCACAAAGCATGTCCACCAAGTGCCCAGCAGAGGGGAACTTCCCCAAGAATTTTTTTTGGGGGGGGCCCTAACTCTGCCTGGGTGGCCGGGCGCAAGCCAAGGCACGGAACTCCCTGACCCACCTGAAAAAATAAGGGCCAGGTTCCAGTTCACCATGGTCTCCAGAGCTCCCTGATCCGCCTAGCATGGCCTCCCGAGTCCCTTGGATCGACCATGGCCTCCCGATCCCCGGACCCGCCATAGAACCCTGGAGGCCACCTGTCCGGTCTCCAAGTCCCTGAGGCCTCCAGGGCGCCCACCCCCCCTCCCCGGTGTTTATTACGGCGCGAGTCGCGCCTTCCGGGAGGGGGAGGTAATGTCACGATTGCCTATCCTGTCCCTTTCCAATCACAGCGCACGCCCTCACCTGGTTTCACTCATCATTAATTGCACACCTGCAATACTATTCACCCTTCATAAGTCACTCACCTCTGCACTCATCGGCTGATCTTAAGGTTGCAAGGCTGCTTTAGCCCTCTACACTGGTCGATGTCCTCCTGTCTGCCCGTCTATCCTTGGAACTCGTCTCTGCCGGTGGAACGCAAGTTTACAAACAGTTGAAGTTCATCCTGCTTCCAGAACATTTCTTGTCTCTTCTGTTGGAAGCCCTTCCTAGTTATTTAATAAATTCCCTTTTGATTTGCATATACCTGTCTGTCTCCTTTGACCAGTACCGTGACACTAATATGGGACAGTCAAATGCTATTTTATTCAACTGATAAAATGTGCATTAAGAAAGTAATGCCAACATATATTTTTGTTAATATTTGGGCTCAAATGCAGAAATTTTTGTTTTAAAAACCAGATTCAAAATTGAGAGACGAGAGGACAATGGGTTTCGGAGCATTGCAGAAAGGACTACTCATTTCTGTTATGAAGTGTTTTTATCAACAAGTTCAGCACAAGCTTTATTTAACATTCTACATGTGAACATAAAGAAAAAATGTAGGCCTACAAATTAATCAAACAAGGTTGGGCAATTTAAAGGAGTGTTAAAACTGAAGTTTGCTTTGTAAAAAGTAACTCAAAACATAGTTTCCATATTTGAGCACGAGCTTCCCACATTAGAAAATCCACAAATTATTAAACGATTTGTAAGAAGGAGCCTAATATATGTGCAATTTCCCCTTTAAGAACAATAAATGAAGAATTTCTTCTGATTATAAGGGAACATCTTGGGTATTATTATAAAATAATTAGATTTATCTTTACTTCATATGGAAATATGAGACACAATTAAAAATGGCAAAAAGTGTCCCTTACCATTACCCTAATACAGCCTATTATTATTATTACTACTACTACTACCACTACTAATACCAAGTATTAACAAAAAACACATCAGTGTCTCTGTTTACTAAATAAAACAAATAATTACAATAATAATAATATACAATGAAAATATTAAATTGTTTTAGCCAACACAAATTTTAAATAATAATTTGATATACATGTACCAACTTGAACCAACTTGCCAATTTTAGTTTGTAGCTAATTAACTACCTCTGGCTTCCCCTATTCCTTGTGATAACACAGGCCTAAATCATACTGAATGTCACTGAAATGTTGAATCTGACTCGGGACAGTGACCTTGAGTTCCCTTGATTAACGTGAAGCACTGCTGCTCTCCATGGTGCTGAAACGGGTTCAACTGATAATGATGCCCCGAGGAGGGACCGGGGACTCCAAGGGACAGTTTGATCAATACAACCATGTTATTATTCTTCATCCTAAACTATACTTCAACAGTCCAGAGCTCAATATAACCTCATCACATTGTGATTTAAAACAGCGTATTATGTATTCAATGAAAACTCATGTTGCATGTGTTCAGGTAAATACAACAAAGAAAATAATAAAATAAGAAAGATTTCTGAAACAAATGCATGTGTAAGCATTTATTACAACTGATCTGAATGACAATTAAATAAAATATGCATATAAATATATAACTAGACTATTTAAACAATTTAAAAAATATCTAAATAAATATGCATGTTTAAGAACCATTTCTGGAGTCATAAATAATAACAGTAAAAAAAAAAACAATTGTCAGGTAGCCTAAAAATGTACTTTGATAGTAACATCTTGTTTTTTGTTGATGTCTAAAATATAATTTAATATGACTAAATCCACCTGAATACATAAGGTTACATCAACACAAGTCATTGTAAGGTCAGATCAAGTAGAAAAAGCTCTTTAAAGTAATACCAGCACTAAAAGTTTAACTTTGTTTGCAGTGTAGAAGCTCCTAATCATTTAGACTTCACCACTTCTTAGAACCTGGAAAAAGAGAAACAAGAATTAGTGAACCATAAACCTGTGTGTTAATACTATATATGTAAATTAAATGAACCAAACGCGCTATATAAATGTAACAAATTATTTTGTATTAATTAACGGGTCGAGAAAACAAACTATTACAAATTATTATCCAGAAACAGTTCTTTATGTTTTATTCAAAGTATGTTTTGTCCATATTATCCGTGTAATACATAAATGAAGTGGTTACCTGAGCGTCCGGAGGCGTTACAGCCCAGGGACGACATGGAGCCAATTCTGTCCAGTTTGCTTCCGAAACACCCGGAGTATCTCTTGGAGTCGTGCCGGACTGTCCTCAAGTCCCGAGCAGACAGATAGTCCCTCATGTCAGTCTTGGGTTGAGGACCCACGCGGGTTTCTTCAGGATTATCCTCCTCTTCTTCCACTTTCGTCAGTATTTGCTCTTGAGAAGAAGCGGGCATGGACTCCAGTCGCTGTAGAAGAAGCTGAAAGGGCCGCATGTGGCTCATTAGTTTGCCCTATTGGGTGAGCATTATCAAGCAAGTCTCAGTCCAACCAGATCTCATGAAAATGCATATCAATAGCACAAGTTTACGTTTCGATTTGGCGTACTGTTTATACGCAGAAATTGATTTTAGCGTGCATATGATACGCAATGGGTAGCCTAGGATTAGCGTTGTTGGGTATATGTGTATCAATACCACGGTTTTCTGTTTTTATTTGTTGCACTACTTATACGTATTTTCAAGAGATGTTCGTCTTACCTTTAAGACATCCCTGTCCTCGGTGGTTAAGGCTGTGTTTTGTAGCGGGAACGCACCCATGAGCTGAACGCTGAAGAGTAAGAGAAGGCCGACTAGAGGAATGTCAATCGAGTTCATGTTTCCTGATGCTTTTGCTGCTCTTCTGTCTCGTTTGTCGTTGTCTGTATACTCTCTCAGAGGAGCCTCGAGCTCTTTTATACTTTAAAGCTTGACACGCCAGTAATGTGAAGAATGGCCGCTGCATTCCGACACCTCAGTCTGATAAAGACTGCTGTCGGAAATCAGTCCTTTAAAGCTTATAGTGACGGGAACCCCTTTATGATTTCATTATAATCCTCTTCCCTGAAATCATTCACATCATGTGTCTTACATGGCACTTTAAGGCATGTTACAGTAGACTACATGAAGGTTTTGCTTTATCTAACTGAATAAATTAATAATGTCACTAACAAACACTGTATAATGTTTGAGTGGGCAGTTAATAGGTTATTCTACATAAATATATTGTAGAAACTTAATTTCCTGTAAAGCTGCTTTGCAACGATTGTATCGTAAAAAGTGCTATACAAATAATATTGAATTGAATTGTAATACATTAATATGTATTAACTGTGAACATTAATCAACTGCCTCAAGATTCAGTCACACTTTATTTTAAAGCCCAATTCTCGCTATTAACAATTGACTTTGACTAATTCGCTGCTTATTAATAGTTAGTAATTTAGTTAAATTAAGGTATTATATGTATATACAGTATATATACTGTATATGTGTGTGTGTGTGTGTGTGTGTGTGTGTGTGTGTCTGTGTGTGTAAAACGATTGTGTGTAACCCTGTCGTACCAACTGGCGTCTTTTCCAGTGACTTGACCAGTTTCTCAATGCGAGAGCTAGGCTGCTTAAAGCTGGCCCATTGTGTTACGGGTTAGGACTTGAGCCGCTTTAAACAGGAGAAGCTCCTTTCTACACCTCTGTGCATTTGCTACTCTATAGACTATATATATAACAAACGATATATATATATATATATTTAACTCAACGGGAGGAAATGTGGGAATTTTTAAACTGAAACAATGAATGTGGTGTGAAATTGTGTGATATAAAAGGTTAATTTGTCTTTCGACTACACATGCAAAATCCGCGATATGAGTTAAATGGAGACAAGGATGTGTCTTTAAACCACGCCACGCCCACACCAACCGTTCTTTGATCAAAGCTGCCGCCTCCTTGTCATTTATTTATAACAAAAAAAAAATATAACAATGTCTAAAAGCTGATGACAATGTGTAAAAACAAGCTAAAAAAAAACATAAATACGTTTTTATAAGCTGTACCCCAAAAAACAGCGTTTTAAATAAAAGTGGATTAAAAAGAGATCAGACCCTAATTCAGAGACGCTCGGAGTCCGGGCCAGCCCATCCTCCATTCATCCCAGAGACTGAGCGTTCTTCTGACCGTCTTGTTTCTACTGAAAAAAACTTAAAGCAGCCCCATATCAATGGACGCTGGGCTTCAACAGAGTAATGCACTGTACGCTAGAAAGAGAAGGAAATCGAGTGCACAAATTTCTGAACGAAATTGTTTTCTCAGATGAACTGTTTTCATCATCATAATAATAAATGTGTTTTTTTAGATATCGCGGCTGGTGTGTGTGTAAAACGTTACAAAACATCTGTAATATATTTAACCTACAGAAAATTTTTGAACAGTGATTTTTTATGTTTTATAAATAAGTCTCTTCTGTTCACCAAGCCTACATTTATTTGATAAAAAATGAGCAAAAGCAGTAATATTGTAAATATATTTTACTAAAAACAACTGCTTTCTATTTGAACATATATGAAAATTGTATTTATTTCTGATCAAAGCTAATTTTCAAAACTCCATCTTCAGTTCACATGATCCTTCAGAAATCATTCTGATTTATTTTTAATTCTGCTCAAGAAACCTTTAATTATTATAATCATCAATTTAAACAGTAAGTGCATTTTTTCAGGATTATTTCATGAATAGAACATCCAAAGATAGAATTTATCTGAAAAAAAAGATTTTGTAACATTATACACTATACCATTCAAAAGCTATTTTAAATATATATATATATATGAAATTAATACTTTTATTTAAAATGCTATAAATTGATCAAAAGTGATGATAAATACGTTAATGTAACAAAAGATTTTAATTCAGATAAATGCTGTACTTTCTATTCATCAAGAAAGTTGCACAAATCTCCTCAGCTGTTTTCAATAAATAATAAATGTTTTTTTTTTGCAGCAAATCAGAAAATCAGAATTTTCTAAAGGTGAGTAACTGGAGAAGATGCTAAAAAAATAGTTTTGAAATCTAAATTAAAATTTTAACATTAATAGAAAACAGTTATTTTAAATAGTAAAAATATTTCAAAACGTTACAATTTTGTTACTTTGGAAAAAAATGCGTTGGTGAGCAGAAGATAATTCTTTAAAAAACATTAATATTACTGAAAAAAACTTGTTGTAGTGTACAGGCAACTTTAATTCTTCTCTTATTTCTAGCTTATAGTTGGCTTAGAAATCAGATACACTGCTGGACAATAACCAATAATAACGATTTGATTATATACTACAAACACTTTTTTATCACATAAGAAGGCAGAATATTTTATATACTGTAATAAATGCTTTGTCAATTAGCACTGCATTGTTCATATACTTTATTTATTACCTGGAGATGACTTGGAAAAACAAAACTAAACCATATATTGTCGCAATACAGCATGAATGAATGATGCATTTATATAGCTCTTAGTTGTGTATTGCTGTACACCCAAAGCGCTTTACAATCATGTGGGGGGTCTCTCCTCAACCACCGCCAGTGTGCAGAATCTACTTGGATGATGGGACGGCTGCCACAGGACAACGGCGCCAGTGCGCTCACCACACACCAGTTACAGGTGGAGAGGAGAGAGAGTCATAGAACCAATCAAGTGGATGGGGATTATTAGGCCATGATGTCTGCCGGCAGACATATCAGCATGTTTAATGTCTTCATGTGTCCAAACGTTTCTGTTTTTCTGTGAAAACTTATTGGGTTACTTACCTAACCCTTGTTCCCTGAGTAGGGAACGAGACGCTGCGTAGCTTTCCACAGTGGGAACACCCTCAGGTGTGACGATTGTCTGATGCTCATATAGAAATCACTCCAATTCATTGGCTGATGGTGCAAGATACCACCCCTACGTCATACGTGTTTGACATAGACCCGCGCTCACGCCATCTTACCCCTCATATTTTCCTGTCGAAGGAGCATGTCGACAGCAAGAGGAGCTTGGCAGCGGATGCAGCATCTTGTTTCCTACTCAGAGAACAAGGGTTACGTAAGTAACCCGAGACATTCTCTTTCAGAGGTAACTCAATGCTGTGTAGCTTTACACAGTGGGAACGAATACCACACACACCAAGCTATCGCGCTGCCAGATCTGGCCCATTACAGACCAGAACACCAAAAACACAGCTGGTTCAAACAGAAAGAACCTGTGAACCAGGAGCTGTGTTCACATCAAGGTTATAGAACCTCACAAAAGTATGGGGAGGGGACCATCCTGCCGCCATACAAATGTCCTCTAGAGGCACCCCTCTAAACAATGCTGTGGAGGAAGCCACCCCTCTGGTGGAATTAGCTCTGATGTCTAGAGGTGAAGGCAGACTGCGCACCTCATAACATCCCTAATAACATCCCTAACATCCCTAACCCAGTGGGATATTGTGTGTTTAGACACGGCTAGCCCTTTGCGGCCTGCACCAAAACACACTAACAGCTGTAAGGACTGATGCCATTGACTGAAGCGGTCCACATACATCTTCAGGACTCTAACAGGGCATCGCCATCACTCAAATGGGAGGGAGAGAAAGCCTGCAGCACTACCACCTGTGAACAAAAAGATGTAGAGAGAACTTTAGGGACATAACCCGGCTTAGGCCTTAAAAAAATCCTTGACCAGACCCAGAGCAAACTCGGTGCAGGACTCGCTGACAGACAGAGCCTGAAAATCTCCCACACGCTTAAACGAGGCCAATGCTAACAAAAGTGTAACCATTAGTGTCAGAATCCTAACGGGAGCTGACTCAAGAGGTTCAAAAGGAGGCTCCAGTAACCTCTTCAGGACCACTGAAATGTCCCAAGAAGGGAAACTAGGAGGACAAATCGGCCTCAGTCACTTAGCCACACGCATAAAGGAGGACACCAAACGATGTCTACCCAGGGGGACATCGTTTGAGTCCCTTCGAGCAGCAATAGCCACAACGTAGACTCTCAGGGTTGTAGCGGCTGCTCCAGCCGAAAACTTATGCTGTAGGAACTCCAGCACTGAACCAATCAACCAGTTAACTGGGTCCACAGCATTAACCGAACACCAGGTTCGAAAACCCTCTATTTGGAGGAGTAGAGCTTCCTAGTAGAAGGGCCTGGCACTAATCAATGGTCTCATGACTCCATCGAGAGATCAAGAGCTAAGGGCGGCCTATGATCTGCCATACCCACAACTTCCAGATCTCTAGACGTGGGTGCCAGATCCTGCCCTGAAGCTGACATAGCAGGTTTTTCCTGACCGGAATCTCCCACGGGTCGCCCTCCAGGAGGGAAACCAACTCCGAGAACCACGTCTGGGAAGGCCAGAATGGGGCTATTAGGAGAAGGCGGAGTCTGCATGTCTTCACCCTGTGCAGCACTGCTGGGATGAGCTTGACCAGAGGTAAAGCATATAGCTTCATGTCCGGCCAGGGGTGCGCTAGCGCATCTATCCCCAGAGAGGCAGGGTGAGAGAGGGAGAACCAAAGGGAGCATTGGGTCGACTCCTGCGATGCAAAGAGGTCCACCTCTGCCGCACGGAATTTTTACCAAATCTGATCCACAGTACGGCGGGGTTCAGCATCCATTCCCCTGACCTGAGTTTCTGTCTCAAGAATTCCGCCACTATGTTCAGGACCCCTGAGACATGAACCACTCTCAGGGACAAAAACTTGTCCTGTGCCCAAAGAAAAGAAGAGAATTTGCGCAGTGACGCCAGGCGATGGAGGGAGAGAGAAAGTGAAAACTGCTCACTCTCCATGGCATCGAACTCCGCCTCCGAACTCCAGGCTGCGGCTTCACGGAGGAAGGAGGCCTCCGGAGCAGCGCGGCGGGGAAGAACGGCAGATTCTCGATCAAAAAACGTGTGAGTCTAGCGTGCAGGGTTTTAAGCGTTAAATTATTGCTGTACTTGCAATTTGAAATGCCAAAAATAGCGTCTTGTGCATGGGCCAGGCCCACACATCGACGCACTTACCGTTCTGGTCTTCATTTGCAATGAGGCTGAGAGAGCGGTTGGCATCGACTAAAGTCCATTTCCACTTACTGTAAGGAGAAATATAATTCCACGGATGCGGTCGTTGAAGTGGAAAAGTTGCAGATTAGCGCATTAATCGCTATTAATTGGGCCAGAAAAAAACGCAGTAGCGAATGCTTCTGAAGAGAGGAAAATCTGAGGTGTAAGATGGCATGAGCGTGGGTCTATGTCAAACACGTATGATGCAGAGGCGATATCTCGCGCCATCAGCCAATAAATTGGCTTGATTCTATATGGGCTTCAGACAATCGTCACACCTGTGGGTGTTCCCACTGCGGAAAAGCTACACAGCATTGAGTTACCTATGAAAGAGAACAACTGTTTTCAACAGCGATAGCTGGAGATTCTGTCTATATTACGAATTTCCTTTTCTGCGTGAGAGCGCCCTCCAGCTTCGTGTATGAATGAACATACACGCGTTCCGTGATGTTAATCTCGCCTTATTCTGGGTCCGAATAAAACATCAGGTCATGCACAGACTATCTGTCTCTGTTGAATTAAAATTTATATTTAATTTACACCGGGGCTTTGAAAGAATTCTATGCGTAAACACACTATGCCCGGAAAAGTGCGGGGAATTAATTTACCTGATATTAAGAGTGGGGGGGGGGGGGGGGGGGGGACGTCCCCCGCATGACCTACGCCCCTGATTAGGGACGTAGAATGTCATGCAGAATGCGTTTTATATAATCACTAATAAATAGCCAATAGTAATGCTAATAATATGCATACTAATTTAATAGTGAGAATCGGTCCCTATACTAAAGTCGATAATTCATATGTGAGTGTGTGGTCTCGAGTTCTCCACGTGTGTTTTGTGGTGTTGCACGCAGTTCGTGTTTTATCGGCTGCGTGCATTCATGTTAAATCTTGTGCTGCGTGGCACGCAGCTTGTGTATTTCATTGGCTGCGTGCTTTCATGTTGTCATGTCTTGTCAGCTGCGTGTTCGTTTTCCACATGGCTGGTGATTTGTTTGCTGGCCATGTGCTTGTGTTTTGTTTTGTATGAGCACATGGCTTTTGTCTTAGTTTTCTGTGTGCCATGTGCTCTCATGTCAACTTAATTTCCGTTTCATAACATATTTGGGAAAAAACAAGTCAACAATGTTATGGTTAGGTTTTATTAATTATCAAGATATTAAAGCATAGGCCTATATACTGTACAGATGGCTTGAATTGTTAGTAGGAATTACCAATCCTTGTTTAACTGTCCCAGTTACAGTGTATTTAATTATTATTTTCATATAAAGCAAACCTCTTAAGAACACAATGCCTGAGTTCTTCTCTTCATGCCTCATTCTCAAAATCATTTCATTGGCTTTTGTGCTCAATTCGTCTGTTGCTTTTCAGGTTGTTCTGTAGTCTTTGAATCCAACACTTTCTCACTCCCAACTCGTGAAATACTTCTCAATAAGTTCTACTTTTACTAATTAATTTAAATAATTAAATACGTCTGGACATGAAGCAAAGGGCAAACAACTGAGAGCAGGGGGGTTCCCTACACATTGAGAAATGACGCAAAAGGGGCACCCAGTGGGTAAAAACTGACGCCAAGTTGTCCTGAAAGAGTCCATAAGAGACGGGATGTGAGAACGTGTCAGAGCCTATATAGACAAACAAACTATAGGCTGGAACACACATACTGACAAAAAAATGTATAGCCTGAATGCACTGTAAGACGCTTTGGATAAAAGTGTACGCTAAATGGATAAATGTAAAAGTAAAATGGACTATAACACCTAAAATTGAATAACAATAAAGGGAAGTTTTATTGTGAAATAATTTATATCATATAAATTAGTCAATGCACGTCTTACTTTACTTTTAGTTTGATGTTTGTGTTTCTGGGTCATGCCTAAATTCAATAGATCTCACCAACAGATATTTATTTATTTTAATATATGATCCATGTGATCACAATAAATTGCACTATAGTTCCAGCATACACTGTAAAATGCTTATCCTAAAGCCATTTTTTTTCATGGAAATCTGATTAAAAGTTTCATTGGTCAAAAACGGACTTATTACATTATGTTGGCTCATGTCGAAATAGACTCTTATGGCCATTTTGGCACTTTTGAATGCATTTATTTATGTCTATTTTAACGAAAAAACCTAAGATATTAGTATGCATCATGTTAATGCATTATGTTCGCATATATGCATTAATTTATCCTATAAGTTCATTGTCAAATTTACTCTCTTTAGCTTTAGACCACATTGACACACACGTTATGCAAAATATTTATTTTGCAGAAATATACATTATCTATAACACGATTGGATTTATAGAGGACATAAATAAAAACATAAATAAATAAATAAATAGATGCAACAGTACAAAGCAGCAGTCATGGAATCTTCAAATGCAAGCTATTTACATGTCTAAATCTTTAATAAATACTGACCAACACATACAGCATCAACTGAACACAAATCTACGGTAAACTTTCAGTCATCACATCTTTTTTTAAGAAGATGTGCCTGCCAAAGTGTATCAAGTATTTCAAAGTCCCAACCTGCAAGAAGTGACATGACATGAAGCAATAAGACATGACTTGTTTTATTTCTAATACGCGTTTGAACAAGTTTCCATGTTTATATCTGGCCAAGATGACCTAACATCCTAACATACCTCCGCTTAACACCCGAGTCCGCTAAAAGACCCGATTCTTTCGAGTCTGACCCCAAAGCAGCTCCTCAGCCCGCCTTTCTTGAACCGACTCCAGGAGCGCTTGGAAGTGGACAGTAAGTCGCCTAGAAGACGTTCGATGGCTCTATCTTTTCCAGCCAGCGCTGAGTTGCGCTCATCCAGCGCGCTCTTATCTGATCTCGCATCGTTCTGCTCCATCACCGACTCCTCCGACTCCACAAACGGCGTGTTCATTTCTTCATCTAACAGCTGCTTCAGACTCTGCTGTAAAATATATATGATCAGTCAGAGTCCACTAAACGTTTAAGAGTGCGCTAAGATTGAAAGACTCACCTGTAAACTAGTGACTGGTTTGGCACCGACCAAGTTTAAAAGTAGAAGTGAAGACACGCAGAAAATAGAGATGTTGTTGGCGATCATTGTTGCTGAAGTTGTCTGGAGGTGGTGGCAGGTGCTGCGTTGACTCTTCGCTCGTACCCAAGCACCGTGTCCAGGTGCGCGCTTTTATTTCGCCGGGAAAATCCAGCAAACCCTACGGGGAGGGCTCTGCATTTTCATCAGGATCCAACCTCGTTGACTGAACATTACAATTATGACGTACAGGAGGCTCCTTCCAATTGTCAAAGCATTAGATGTCAAGTGCGCAGAACATCGTCTCGTGTTTTATCATGGAGGTACAGTCAATAGCCTCAATGCGCACTTACACTCGTCTCATCCAAGTGTTACTTACAGGAAGCTCTATCCAAATCAATGTACAGCATTTTATCCAACACTTTTTTGCATTTAATTCAAGGCTCACACACATTGCCAAAGCAAGTTACCCTAAGATTAAGAATTAGAATGTTTTATCTGAAGTGTTTGGATATTTCCATTCACAATATGTATGTTCTTAAAATGCTGCTAAATTGTTAGCTTACCATTGAAAAAGTCAACATGTGATCGAAACGTTTGCTTTGTTGCCTTTTTTGACTTTTTTTCTAGTATTTCAATTTTGGGGATTTTATTTTTATTTTTTTGGTCTACGCACCTCGGTTAGATTGTTTTGAAGGCACTGTGATTTTCTGACTGTTTTCCTACATGAAGCAAAACATCCCACTGGCTAGCTAGAACCTCATTTTGATGTAAGAAGAGATTGTTTCCCCAGATAGCACATGTACGTCTGCAAGATATCTGTTAAAGGTCTCTTGATCTGTAAAGCATTTGTTGTCTACAAATGTGTGACAGATGTCTTTCAGATGTAAGTTTGACATACATTTTAAATCATAAACATCTTAAAGACATCTATTTGATATCTATTTGACGTTTGTCCTATAGACTTATTGCAGAAGAGCAAACAAAAATAATGATGTAAATGCAGATGTCAAATAGACGTCTCTGAGATGTACGTGTGCTATCAGGGTTAAACACTCTGAAAAACACTGCTATAGCAGACAGTATATGACGGTTTTGTGTGTAGCATGTATCCCTCATTTACATATGATATCCCACAGTCCTGCAATTTAATTTTTTCACCCCAGGTTGTTTCATTTTTACAGATAATAATCATAGATTAATTAGTTCTAGATCATTAGAGGTGGCATCATGATGCCTTGGAAGCCTGCCTGAGTTTCCTTAGGAGGTAAAGCTATTGTCTGTCAGTTCAGTTTGCCAGATTTCGTGTGGTTAACTCAGTCTGGGAAAGTCTTCTCAAACGAGATCCCTCGCTTGTTCTCAAGGCGATGTGAAAGCATCTTTACACACAAAGATGACCCAACAAAACAGAAGCAATGTCTCTTCAGAAAGCTTCAAACAATAGAAAGAACCACAGAATACAAGTTTTACGCTGATTTTCCCATATGTATGACAGACTTTGTGGCCACCTGTATTTAGTCAATATTTGAAACACATCGAAACTCCAACCACAAAAATGTACAACACAAATCTCACTACAATGGAAATCAATGTCTACACTATCTAATTTTTGATAAATGCTTTCTAATTTAATCAAAAAGTGTAAACACCATGACTTTGTGGCTCTATCAAAACATTGTCTTGGGACTGGCATAGCAACATCGTCTCAGCCAATAATGGGAGCAATGCGACCAATGGCAGACAGAAAGAAGTGTTTGGGAAACCTGTTTGAAAACAAGCATTGTTTTCACATTTGCTTTGGTGACGCCAGTGGCTCAGAAATGACACACTCCAGCTTTAACCCATCGTTGTCCCTCATTACTTTCACATTGTCTGCTGGCTGCGTTTATTATATTCACTCATATTTCATTCGGGCAGCTCTTAACTTCGAGCACAGTTCACTGAGCACAGCTCTTTCCCTGATGAGAAGCCAATGGGGCTAATTAAGATTTTAATGACAGGCTGCACTGCAGTCTGTTCCAAATGTCATTTATTTGCTAAAGAGATCATATTCATAACGTATTACAAAATGTCTTACAAAGAAAATGATCAGTGCACTGCAAATCGTAATAATTCAGTGTTTAGAATTACTTTATTGGATTTCCTTTTAAATCTGTCTAATTCCAACATAAGCCATTTTAACATTACAATTAGTCTTTAAAATTGTTATAGCCACATGTCATTAGGCTTGCAGAGGGAACGCTATCTTCCAGATGGCCTCCGACATGTTTCCCTAATAGCTGCGCTAGATGCCGATGGCCGATAAAATGCTAATCAGTCCCTGTTTGCCTTCATACTGTGCTCCAGTGGAAAGCTAGCAAGAGATCATCAGTCAAGCCCTGGCCACCTGTCCTCCTCATGCTGGGTGGAAACCAGCCTCGGGCATTTATTGGTTTGAGCCAGGCCTCTCGTGATGTTCAACCCAAACCTGAGTATAGCCAGTGGCCGTGTTAGAAGGATGAACTACATTTATCTTAAACGTTCTACCTCTCCCTCCCTTGATCTTGCCATGAGATATTTACAGGCTGTATCTGCTCACAGGCTGCGTGCTTGAGATCACTCTTCACAAAAGCAGTTTAGCTAAAGGATCAATACAAGTTGAAGATGAGTTCATTTTTATTTTGAGACAAAGACTGTGGTTGTTTCTCCTGTGAATTATTATTAGTGGTAA